>JAYKQN010000003.1:29540000-29620000 GCA_036785175.1 Eupleurogrammus muticus
TAAGTGTATTGTTGTATCTCTGAAACAAAGACTGGTCTGAATTGTCTCTTGAATGAATAGTTCTGAGCTACTTTTACACTAAATCAGACAAGTTTTTGTCCCTTAACTCCTCCACTAAGCTAATGCTAAACTCTTTCCTATTCACTATAATAAAAGCCTGCAGCAGTAAAGACATTAGTGAAGTTTTAGTTTGTCTAAGCATGAAAAGTTGTGGTTTTTAGTGTTTTTTTAGTGTATTGTTGTATCTCTGAAACAAGGCTGATCTGAATTGTCTCTTTGGATGAATGGATCTGAGCTACTTTTACACCAAATCAGTAAAATCCCATTTTTAGTCATTTAACTCCTCCACTAAGCGAATGCTAAACTCTTTGACTATTCACTATAATAAAGCCTGCGACAGTAAAGGAAGGCGGATGGACGCCATGGCCAAGCGGTTTACCTTCCTAGATAAAAACGTGCGGCCGGTAACAGCCGCAGAATCCGATCAGACTCGCTCACACGCCTACCAGCGGGCGACATGCGAGACCACTTATACGACGGTTTCTGACGGGTCCCTGTCCGTCAGCTGATCCCCCCCTCCCCCCCCAATTATCCCGCGGAGCCGGTGTCGTTTGAGGGGCCAACGGTAGAAGATGTTGGCCCCCGATAAAGGGGGGGGGGGACACATGGGTTCCATCACACGTAATTGAAGCAGGGTTTTCCTGAAAAAAAGAAGAAGAAGAAACAAGCCTGGAGCGAAATGACAAAACAAACAGATTTAAGGACATAACAACTGTATTTGTAATAGGAACGTTTCTCATGGCGCGTGGAAATTGCGTCATTTTAGTTTTGTGGGGGGCATATTTCTGTCATGGCAAATGTGCACGGGAGCATTTTTTTAAAAACTGGACATCATTCGCACCATGACGATAGTTTTTTTTTTTTCCCTAAAACCTTCTCAAATTTGATTACAGGTCTGCAAAAAAAAAAAAAAACCTCAAACAATGCCGTGGCAGCCATGTCACTGACGGACACGAGCCAGTGATCCGAAGTTAAGAATAAAGACAGAAGTGGAAGAAGAAGAGAAAATGGAAAATTTGTGCGTAATGTAGAAAGAAAAGAAAAAAAAAGCAGGCTTTAATTTCGGGGTTCATGAACTCTACGAGCAAATCCCTGTTTAGGCCTTTGTGTGCTCCCTGTTTACAAATCATCTAAAAAGGAGCAAAAGTACGGGAAAAAAGGAGGTTTGGATCCAGAGGCCGGTCCTGATGACAGTGCTGGGCCGTGCATTTTTTATTTTAGGAATCGCTGCTGCAGGAGCGTTGGCGAATTTCTCTGCATCTACGGGGATGTCATTACCTCCCTGGCACCAGGCCCTGGTTTTTTCGGAATACCCCCCCCTCCCATTTTAATGTTAAACCGTGTGGACGTTTAAGTCTTTCTTCCCCCCCCCCCCCGACTTACAAGACATGACATCTCCTGGAAACATACAAACCCGGGTCAAAGATGGAGCTCGTTAGAGGATTGCACACGACCGCAAATTCAAAGAAAAAGACAGAGAGAGAAAGGGGGATGAAGAGGAAGAAAAAAATGTTTAGTTAAGTCGAGACTTAACTCGTCTTTGTTTGGAGATGACGGTCCCGATCACGTGTTCGTTATCGTCGACGCTTTTTTAACGAGGGGACACGACCTGATAAGGCCAACGCCATGCTTCCTCATCTTTCTCCCTCTGAAGTTAAATTGAGACCACATTTTTTTTTCCCCGCCGACTTTCCAGTGGCACCTTAACTCATTCTCGATCCCAGTCAGACGAACTGATCTGGAAGACGCCGGCGTGATGAACGTTTGTGTCGTTTGTCTCCAATTAAACCGAAGCAAATCACAGCGTTAATATTGGGATCTTTACAGAAGATCTGCAGCCCCCCCCCCCCCCCCCTCCCTTTGTAACCGTTCGATAATCTCGCTCTTTTTCCTCTTCTCTCTTCTTTCTAAATCGCTCCACATCATGATGCAATTTGTTTTTTTTTTCGTTTTAATCACCGTTTTCGGCAGTCAGAGCGCGGCTGTCCGATTTCCTGCTACAAAAAGTGTGCGAGCGGCTATTAGCGCGAGGTAATTCCGCCCCGGCGGGGGCCTCCGGTCGAGCGTGTGATCAGGGGAGCGGGAGGGGAAAAAAACCTGAGCTAACGTCCCCGATCATCCCACCTTGTTGTGGTTGTTTTCTGCAGCAATTACATTCTTTGGACGTTATGGGGAGAAACAGCCGCAGATGGGGTTTAATCCCTTTTCTCGTGTTGGTGTGTTCATGTGGAATTTCAGGTGTGTTTCGGCGTTCCAAAAACGGAACCTGAATCCCTCTGGGTTTCCCTTAAATGGATGGAAAGTTACCACAAGGTCAAGGCGTTAAGAAACGTCAAGGTCGTGCATTTTTTCACCACCCCCCTGGAAGTCCTTCTGCAGGAAAACCACCAGTCGTTAAGTTGTTTTTTTTATGCCTGAAAACATGGAAAGCCCACCTCCACCGTTCTGGCTCCAAAACGCGAAAAGTCAAGTCAAGTCGGACATTGCGAAACGTGCACTTTAACAGAGGGGGCGAAAAAAAAGCCAAACAGATAGAGCTCTTGTCCTGTTGTAAACTCTCGTCTTATATAAACGCGGGCCCGGGCAGGGGCGATATCTGATAAAATAGATCAAAATTACATTATTGGCTTTTATAGCCCACTGAAAACACAGCCTGGAGGTATGCTGTTTGGCAGAGAGCGGCTCGTAATACGTCGGAGGAATTGTTCCCATCTGGCCGGACCGCGGGGAATGCTTCTCTCTCTCTGTTTAAAAAAAAAAAAAAAAAAAAAAAAACCTCAAAGAATCAGAACGATACGAGTGAAAACAACGGCGTCCATAACCAGGTCGGGTTCGTGTCTTGGAGATAAACTCACGCTATTTAGAAGCAGTCTTTGCTCTACCCTGAAAAGGTACGGCGAGTCACAGAAAAATGTTTGATTATTAAAAAAAAATCGTCGTCGCCGTCCCCCCCCTCCCTGACACTTTAACCCCTGAGCTACACCCTTCTAATCGCCCCAACCCCCCCATTACCCTATTATGAGATTACAATGTCAATGCGCGCAGAATTGTGACAATTACGGTAAGTGGTGGAGTAATTTGGGGCGTTTAACGGGCGTCTTTGTGGAACCACGTTGCCGCGTATTTCCGCGGCCTGTCACAGGTTGAAAGAGGGCGTCCTGGCAGCCAGTCAAACACGTTCTCATATGGACAATAAAAGTGTGTGTGTGTGTGTGTGTGTGTGGGGGGGCAGGTATACAGATGCAGGAGTGTATAGGATAGGAGGAGGAGCACAAACGCATATTCTTATTATACTGTGTGTGTGTGTGTGTGTGTGTGTGTGTGTGTGTGTGTGTGCCTGTGGCATATGAAACATGAGTCCCTGTTTAGCAGTGTGAACCGTGGGGGAGCGAGAGAGAAGGGGAGGGGGGGGGCTGTTTTCTCAATGCCTCCTTGACCTGTCACTATTGATGATGTGTGTGTGTGTGTGTGTGTGTGTGTGTGTGTGTGTGTGTGTGTGTGTGTGTGTGTGTGTGTGTGTGTGAGAATCCAGCAGACATCTACAGGGGGACAGCCCCCCCCCCTCCCCTCCCCTACTCCTCCCTCCCCCTGATATCCTCTCATGCCCCCCCACCCCCCCCTCCCCTGCTCCTGGCGCCCCGGTATGAGAGAGAAAGCTGTTGTTAATAAAAAGTTTTCAAAGAATGGGATGAAAAGGGGAGGTGAAATTGAGCGGCCCTGGCCGTATTATTTCTTCTCCGTATGGGACCTGGCCTCTCGCGGTCCCTCCGACGCTCTCGGGCCGGGGGGGGGGTCGCTGGCTCGGTGACCATTACTGCCCCGGGGCCAAAGCAAATGATTTGCCTCTCTGAGGCTTCAAAGGGAAGCAATTACACTTAAGTAACCAAATGAATAGATAGCCCAGCTTGGCAGCGGTTTGGGGGGGGGGGACAGTGGAGGCCTTTGAGGGAAGAGGCACCACACCTCAGGAGTAATATGTAACAGCTCGCATCACAGGGGAAAAGAAGAAGAAGAAGAAAATAAACAAGGGGGAATATTCTGCCACTGGATTCAAAACTAAAAAAACATCATTTACAGCGGTTTACCAATCCAGCTGATCGCTTTTACAGCAATTGTGGCCTCGTAGAAATAAAAAAAAATAATAAAAAAACGACTGCTGGCTACAGAAATATCATACACGCTTAAACGTTATAACATGGCGCTTTAAATCTGAAAATACAATACAATTTTCTTGCTAATTTTGTGTGTGATAATAGGATGTAAATACTTTTCTTAGTTTTTTTTAATTCACTGGAGGCAACTTTAACCAAGCGTTTCCTAATTCTACTGTGAAATATGAAAATATTTAAGTTTAATTCTAATAAACTTCATTGATTCAAGTCCATCCATCCATCCATCCATTGTCTATCCCGCTTATTCCCTTTCGGGGTCGCAGGGGTCTGCTGGAGCCTATCCCAGCGCGTTAAGGCGAGAGGCAGGGATACACCCCAGATGGTCGCCAGCCAATCGTGGGGCACACACACCATTCACACACCATTCACTCTCACACTCACACCTATGGGCAATTTAGAGTTTACCAATTAACCTGAGCATGTTTTTTGTATTGTGGGAGGAAACCGGAGTACCCGGTGAAAACCCACGCAGACACGGGGAGAACATGCAAACTCCACACAGAAAGGCCCCAGACCCAGGCCCCAAGGCGGTCTTGAACCTGCGACCTTCTTGCTGTGAGGCAACAGTGCTACCCACCGCACCACCGTGTCGCCCTTGATTCAAGTCAATTAAAACAAATCAATTCCGTTAGTTTAAACCTTTTTCTTTTCAACAAGTGTTGAAAAGACAAAAAAAAAACATTTTGTTAGAATAATTTTGAATATTAAAAAGAATATAAATAAACACACAACACAAGTGATGCTAAATGTAAAACAATGTGTTTCTTACTTGTTCATAAATAATGCCCTCCCCTGTAATTTCCCCCAGTGGGCGGGGCCAGTGGGCGGGGCCAGTGACTAACGGCTTTTTTAAATATTTTGTCGGTTAGTAGCTAGCTACATGATAGAAGCCAATCAAACTAACAGCTGATAGCTTTTAAAGTAATTGTGGCCTCATAGAAATTTAAAAAAATTTAAATTTAAAAAAAAAATTAAAAAAAAAAAAAAACTTAATTACGATATGAGAAATATCGTACACACTCAAAGTGTACACCACGTTACAACGTGGTGCTTTAAATCTGAAAATGCAATACAATACAATTTTCTTGCTAAATTTGTGTGTTATAATTGGATGTCAATTCTTTTCATAGTTTTTTTTTTAATTCACTGGAGGCAACCTCCACCAAGTGTTTCCTAATTCTACTGTGAAATATGAAAATATTTCAACCAACTTAATTCAGTTGTTTCAATTGGTAAAAAACTAAATTAATTAGTCAATTAGTTTAATTCCAATAAACTTAATACATTCAAGTGTTTCCGATTAAAACAAATCAATTACGTTAGTTTAAACCTTTGTCTTTTTAGCAAGTGTCGGCTTAGAAATATAAATAAACACACAACACAAGTGATGCTAAATGTAAAACAGTGCGTTTCTTAATTGTTCATAAATAATGACCCCCTCTGGGTTTTTCCCCCAGTGGGCGTGGTCAGTGGGCGGGGTCAGTGGGCAGGGTCAGTGGGCGGGGCCAGCGACTAACGGCTTATTTTGACAGTCGGCTAGTAGCTAGCTACATGATAGAAACCAATGAAACTAATAGCTGATAGCTTTTAAAGTAATTGTGGCCGCGCTTGCGCTGTACTCCACGTTATAACATGGCGCTTTAAATCAGAAAATGCTTCATTGGGAAAACGTGCCTTTGTTAAGTTACCTGACACAAAGTTTGGAGAAAAACCGGGGGTCAAGAACCTTTTAATTAGACACTAACGTGGATTTGATATAGAAATAGGAATAGATTTTTTAGGTTTTGACATTATTGCTGTGATTGTGGTCATTGTTTTATTTCCTCCATAATGGACCAATAAAACGATATAGAACAGAATCTATATGTGTGAATTCTTGAAACCAGATATGTTGACCTGCTGTGGAAAATGTAACGTTAAATGCATTCCTGGTTACAGACCCATTAAATTTGATGATGAAATAGAGCAAAATAAAAACTAATTTATTATTTTCTCTAGTTTAAATATCTGGTAATATATTCTTATAATGCAAAATTGGTGTAATTTATACAATAGATGCTGCTTTTGGCTTCACTGCAATTTCAAGCCAGAACTATAAAAGAGAAAATTGCCTTTGCCACTCTGGCGAGAAAATCGTATGCGCTTACGATGTTTGCAACGTTATAACATGGATTTTGGGGGAAAATTAAATATAAAAATGCTTTATTGAAAAAACGTGCCTGACACAAAGGTTGGAGGAAGGTTCCAATGTCTTTGCCACAGAAAAACACTGTTTACTTGCACTTGGTTGGATGTGTGTAATCTCTGCAAAAAAAAAAAAAAAAAAAAAAAGAAGGCGTGAATTCATTGAATCAAACTATAACACAATGAATAACATTAATTGCCATCTCCCAGAGCCATGAATTGCGGGTTGTGTTGAGTGGCACAAAGTCAGCCTCTCCGCGCTGACAAAAGCCTTGAAAGGCGCCCATTGAATGCAGCGGGAGAATGGGAGTTTGGTAGGGGAGCTCACCTGTGGAGCAGGGTGTAAAGCCGCATGGAAGGCCCAACAGCTGCCGGGGTTGTAAGTCCGGGCACCTAGCGGAGCGCCAGAATGGGAAATGCACGGCCCCCCTTTCAATGCACCGCCACTTAGTAACAGAAGGCATGTGCCAAACTTGCAGAATGAGAATGAAAACTAACCCCTCCTTTTTTTGGAGTTCACTAAATATCAGCAGCGACTCTCTTTTTTTTTTTTTATTCCCTCCCCCTTTTCTCCCTGTCTTTCTCTTTTCTCCCTCTCCTTTAGTCTATTATAATTCCTCCATAAAAGAACAATGGTTGACTGAAACACCCCCCCTCCCTCTTCAAACCACAGAGATATACCAACAATCGTCAGGGAGAAGAAGGAAAAAGAAAAAGGAGGAGGAGGGGGGGGGTGTTTCGGCTGAAGTGTGGAAGCCATCAATTACCGAAGGCCTAAAGTTAACATCCCAGCAGGACGCGTGCATTAGAATGCAGATATGAGCCGGCTCCGGGCAGCAGATGCCGAGCGGCGCGGTTCAAAAGAGCACGCCGAGGCTCCCGGGAAGGACATATGCGACGTGGGACACTCGTCTCGCCTCCTCCGCTTCTTTCTTTTTTTCGTGGATGGAGAATCGGGCGGGATAATAGAATGTTAGTTTGAATGATGGCGGCGCTGGGCTGGGATCGGTAAGGTTTACGAGACGTCGTGGGGAAAAAACAAGAAAAAGCTTGCAGCACGTGAGCGGCGAGAAAGGCCGCAACAAGTGTCGCCTATCGGTTTGCGCCGAAGGCCCTAACAGGATTCCCCCCCCCCCCATCTCCTCGGGACACATCCCTCTCTATTCTGGCGGCTCAGCAAGCCCCCCGGGCCCTGTGGGCTTCCTCGCTCCGCTCATTTACAGCAGCCTGCAGGCCACCTCCACGGGCAGGACGCAGCAATTGTGTTTTCAGGCTCATTAAGCAATAGCACAAAAAAAAAAAGAGGTGGGAAGGGAAGCCCCCCCCCCAACACACACACACACACACACACACACTAGTGTTTCTACTTTTAAGATTTTAAGATAAGATATAACTTTATTGATCCCACAACGGGGAAATTAGCTTGTTACTGCAGCGTACAGAGTAAAGAAAGAGAAAAGAAAATAAAAGCTATAAAAAATAAAAATACACAAAACTATGTACAAAATTCGTAGAATTTGTTGATCTGCATACACAGTATGCATTATGGACATAGAATGGAGAAAAAATACTAATAAATAGCAAGAAAAAAGTATGAATAAGCAAAGCATATATACATACATACATACACATACACATATTTACATATTTGCATATATATACAGACATACACACATGTACACATACATAGCCAATGCATACTTAAGGTGCAGGATGTGTGTGTAGAGTAAAGTGACTACAGTGATTATAAAGTCTTATTGCTCCTTCCTTTTTTCCTTTAAAAGAAAAAGAGTAAAGTCGTGAGCTCCATCAGGTTGTTGTTTGTGTATTTAAAAAAATTTTTTTTTTTTGGGGGGGGGTCATGCCCGGGCCGCCCCTCTCTGGATCTTCTGAGAACCAATCCGGCTGCTCCGTGGCAGCTCCATTCAGAATCAACCCATGCTTGTTTGTTTGAAAGAGACCCCCCCCCCGCCCCCCAACCCCAAACTGCCCACCCTCTCCATTGTTTTCCACTTCTCACGGGGAGGACTTTGAAATTGTAATCTCGGGGATATTCAAACACACACACACACACACACACACACGCATTAGCCCGACCTTTGGTGCCATGCAATAACATTATGACGACATGTGGCTGCACACGTTCTGAGGTCGTGTAAAAGTATTTCTGAACCGTAATGTTTGTCGAATTAAAAGGTCAGGACGCTTCACACTCAACTACAATACAGTCCTGCCACAAATAAAGGTTGATATGTTTGTCAAATTGGCTCATTTTTTCATTATATTTTCGATATCAGAATGCAAAAACACACTTTAATTGAATTTTTTTTTTTTTCAAATGACTGAAATGGATTTTATATAGAAATAGGAATATATTTTGTTTTTTTTTATTTTTTGGCATCATTGCTGTGATTGTGGTCATAGTTTTATTTCCTTAGCGAACCAATAAAACGATATAGAACGTAATCTATATGTGTAATTTCATGAAACCCAATGTAACGTTCAATACATCCAATTATAGGGAAATTATGGATTTCAGACCCATTACATTTTATGACGAAATAGGGCAAAAAAATTTGTATTATTTTTTCTGACAGTTTAAATATCAGCTGATATATTTTTATAATGCAAAAACAAGAAGTAATTTCATATAATGTTTGCAGAATTGCTGTAATTTCTACAATCCATGCTGGTTTGGGCCTCACTGGAATTCCTAGCTGGTAGTAAAAAGAGAAAATTGCCTCTTGTTTCTTTCCTTTCTTCTCTTTTCTCTCACACACACAGCATCACAGCTCTGGCTGCTGGGAGCGAATGCGATTGTGGCGACATTCTTCGGGGTTTTCTGAACGAAAACCACACGAGTTCCTCGTCGCCGGGTCCTTCCAGCTAACTCGCCCGCTCGCATTGTCTCGAGACTCGCCCTCAGGAATGTGGATTTCCACGGCCGACGGCGAGCCAGACGATATCGCCGATTGCATTGTCACCTCATGTGGGTTTTTTCTCTCCTTATTGGCAATAATAGAGTTCAGGAGGAAACCTCTCAACAAAAACATCTGTTTTTTCTTTTAAAGACACTGGAGACAATTCCGTTGTTATTCAAGCTGCGACCGTCAGTGTTTATCCTGCAGCTCCTCGACTATTTCAAACCCAGAAATGCAAATTCTAAACCCTCTTGTGTTTAAGCTTGGAGTCAAAAAAGCAGCAGCTATAACACCACAGGACACTCCATCCCCTCATTGGTGTTTTACAGTCTCCAAAAAAAAAAAAAAAGGGGGAGCAATGATGAAGGCAATTTGCTTCCTTCACTCCAGCACTTCTCCGACGCTGAAACACGGGACGCCGCCATGCCGCCGCAAGAGGAAGTGGCTTTGGCGGGAGACGTCAACGCGGCGTGGTAAGTAGAGGACTGAAGCCGGTCTGATGTGGACTGGATCGACTTGTTAAGTCAAAATGAAAAGGTCAAGTTCATTCTCCACAGCGTTTGTGCGTTTAAACTGCTGCTAAATGGGAAGTGTTATTGCTGGTCACCTTATTGTGCGAGAGATTCACCCACACAAACGTTAAATTACGTATTTTCTGTCCAATTATTTTACCAAGGAATAGTGTTGTTGAGTGTATTATTCTAAATATAGCTGTACCTACCCATGTTGAACTAAGATGTAAAGTTATGTTGGATTTAAACCTTGTAATTAAGTCACAGTAACACAAACGTGTTGTAATTGGATGGAAATACTTTATATATATATTTTATGCTAACTTCAACCCATTAGTGTTTCCTATTTCTACTGTGAAATCATTTAAGTTAATTTAGTTGTTTTAGTTGGTCTAAACCTTAATGAATTAAGTTCATTAAAGTTAATTAACAAGTTGGACTGAAGTTACTCCAACTAATTCTTTTAATTCCAATAAACGTATTTCATTCAAGTGTTTCCAATTAAAACAATTCAATTACATTGGTTTAAACCTTTTTCCATTTTCAGTGAAATAGTTTGTTAGCATCATTTTGAATATTGAAGAAATATAAATGAACGCATAACACAAGCGATGCTAAATGTAAAACAATGCGTTTTTTAATTGTTAATAAACAGTGACCCCTAGCCCCACCCCCTTCTATTCCCCAGTGGTTTAGGCCCCGCCCCCCGTGTTCATGTGGGCGGGGCAGACAGCCAGCTAGTAGCTAGCTACATGGTAGAAACCAATCAAACAAACGTAGGCCTGTAAGTCATTTACCACTTTTTCCAAAAATTTGTCCAAAATCAGCCTCTTGTTTGAACATTGTGCTGATTAATATCCAAACTGTTAATTGTTAACGAGCTCTAACGATGTAGGTTGTCATAGCAGCAGCATCTATCAGGGAGGGAGAAGATGGGTCCATGAAAGATTTGACTAGTTTTTCCCTCATTGATTCATCATCTCATTAAATAACGTATATATAAATATAAATAAATATATAATAAATAATATAAATAATAAATATATATAATATAAATATATATGGTTAAAACATTTTAACGATGCTGGAGGTTCAATGGTTCCCTGTCTCCTCTACGAATGATTCTCCCCCATCAATGAAATGTGATTTTTGCGTCTTCGCACATTGTTACGTTCATCGTTTGCTGCACCTGACGAGCATCGAGCGTCGTTTAGACACCCAGGTCTCAGTGGGGGGGTTGGGGTTGGGGGGGGGGGGGGTCGGCGTACGCCGCGGCCTCTCATCGCTTACCGTGCCGCCACTTGGCTTTTGCACTTTTTAAGACCTGGCTAAGTGGTTTCATCGAAGCGTGAGACTATTGGAAATGGCCCCTTACATGCACGCGAAAAAAAAAAAGAAGTTTGGGTTTCTGGTGCCAGCCGAGTAGGAGGGGGGAGGAGGGATGGGGGGGGCTTCCCATCGGGCCTGCGCCGGCCTTGGAGCACAGATCTGCTTTCAAACTCACTAACACCTTCTGACACAGTTCACTCGCCTGCATGCTGTTACAGAAATGTCTTCTGGGGGCAGAAGGGGGGGGGACAGGGAGGGGGGGGTCCTGGAGCTAAATACACTGGCCGACGCCACAGGGAAGAGAGGCAGCCGTACGTCTTGTGTAGGTTTATCTGCAGGCGTACCTGTATCAGATGGATCTCAGCCTCAGCGTCCCCCCCCCTTACACACACACACACACACACACCGCCCCCCCCCCCTATGCTGCTGAGATTAGACAGCAGAGAGAAAAGAGGGTGCACCCGGTCGCTGAGATTTAAACCCAAAACAGCTGGGTGACGAGAGGCCCCGGCCCGAGAGGAGACGCAGGGCCGAGCTGAGGTAGGAAGTGGAGCAGCAGCCGACCCCGACATGATCCGCCAAAAGGCCTCTCACCTGACGCGACGCGGGGTCGCCAGGAGAGAAGAAGAAGAAGGAGAGAATTTGTCAATCAAACAGCCTTTTGTTTTATGGTGTTTGTTTGTTTTATAGGGAGGGAAATGTGAGTTTTTCATGAATCACATGCTGGGCGACACAATCCCTCTTTTATTCATTGTTCAACCCAGTTAAGCAATTAAGCATAAGGAGTGAAAGAGGCTCCATAACCATAGGTGTGTGTGTGTGTGTGTGTGTGTGTGTGTGCTGTCAGCCAAAGGCTTGCGTCGGGGCGGACTGACGATATCCAGGAGGCCGCGTCCTGCTGACACGTTTAATGCCATATCGGCCTGGAAATGTTAGAGGAGAGAGGAGAATTCAGATTGTAAAAAAAAACATCAGGAAAAAAAAAGAGGAGTTTATGTCTCTGTTTGAAAAAGCGACGTTAGAGTTAGAGGCGACTAATTCCTCATGAAGAACAGCCAGTGGGAGAATAACAGCACATTAATCAGGTGATCAGCTCGACTTTAAGCACTTTATTAATAAAAAAAAAATCATCCTCATCCTTATAATATTACTTATAAAGACTAAGATGCCCAGAAACCCACCTTATACATGTTATAATTATCCAGTGGTATAATTAATATGATGCTACATTTACCATGAATACACTTTTTAGACTATATATACATATATATATATATATATATATATGTATAAATGTGTATATATATATGTATGTGTGTGTGTATATATATACACATATATATGTATGTGTATATATACACATATACACATACATATATATGTATATATATATATATATGTATATAGGGCTGTCATGAATAAATTCTTAGTTGATAAATGCTCCATTGATTTATCGACTATTTGACATATATGTGCATTATATGTATTAAAGGCAGGACTTTTCCTTGTAATGGGGGTAAATGTCATCGTTCTACTGACACTTTTCCGTGTTTCCTCCACCACTGACAGCTAAATAACCGCACACTGAATCAGTTCCTGCTGCTGCTGCTGCTGCTGCTGTTAATGCTGCTGCTGCTGCTGCTGTTAATGCTGCTGCTACTGTTAATGCTGCTGCTGCTGCTGCTGCTGTTAATGCTGCTGCTGTTAATGCTGCTGCTGCTGCTGCTGCTACTGCTGCTGCTGTTAATGCTGCTGCTGCTGCTGCTGCTGTTAATGCTGCTGCTGCTGTTAATGCTGCTGCTGCTGCTGCTGCTGCTGCTGTTAATGCTGCTGCTGCTGCTGCTGCTGCTGCTGCTGCTGTTAATGCTGCTGCTAATGCTGCTGCTGCTGCTGCTGCTGCTGTTAATGCTGCTGCTACTGCTGCTGCTGTTAATGCTGCTGCTGCTGCTGTTAATGCTGCTGTTAATGCTGCTGTTAATGCTGCTGCTGCTGCTGCTGCTGTAATGCTGCTGCTGCTGCTGCTGCTGCTGCTGCTGCTGCTGCTGTTAATGCTGCTGCTGTTAATGCTGCTGCTGCTGCTGCTGCTGCTGCTGCTGCTGTTAATGCTGCTGCTGCTGCTGCTGCTAATGCTGCTGCTGCTGCTGCTGCTGCTGCTGTTAATGCTGCTGCTGCTGTTAATGCTGCTGCTGCTGCTGCTGCTGTTAATGCTGCTGCTGTTAATGCTGCTGCTGCTGCTGCTCACCTGGATGCGTTTTTTTTTTTTTTTTTTAAATTCTCTTTCTTTAAATGATGCTGCTGCAGATCAGCCTTTCTGTCCCTATGAGCAGATGCCCTCCGCGGGTCCATCGGGTTCGGGTTAGCCGTGCAGCGGGTAACTGTCAGCGCCGCGTCCCGCAGCTCCACGCAGCGGACTATGAAATATTTGGAGCATAATTGGTTAAGTGGAGTTAACCGTCGCCTTTTTCTGCCCGAGGTGTCTTCCTGTTTGATCCCGCCGAGCCTGGCGCCGCGCGGAGCACAGCTCGTCTGGCGCATTAGACGCTCCGAGCCGCAGGAGGAGAAAACGCCTGTTGCGTCATTGTGCGCGGAGACGGGCTCGTGACAGCCCTTAAATCGCTGTGATGCTGTGTGACCAACAGTCGTACCTAATCAATTACCATCCGGTTGCGCACGTTTTTTTTATTTCATTTGAATTGTTTTACTCTTCTTTTATTACTAGGAATGTTATTTTTTTACGTGCGTAAAGTTTATTTATCTAATCGCATTTTACGGGGAGTATTTTATTATAGTTGTGAATTAACGCAAACATCCTATGTATTTTCTTATTGATAAAAGTTTTATTTGATACTGACAGAACTCTTTAATTCCTGCAGTAAAGCAGCGATTCCGCCACCGGAGCCAGAGCCCGGTAATGGATGTAAATGGTCAACAGAGTCCTCCCCACTGCGTAATTGCGCTAAAATTGCTCTAAGCTACTTTGTGAGCGCCATCAATAGCCGCGCGCCGCATGGGGTCTGTATGATTAACTTCTCCTTCCTTTCAAAGGCCTCTTGATGTTCCCTTGGAAGCCGTGCGGCCAATCCCAGCCGCGCTCCGACGCGTCACGGGCGCAGCTTGGCGAGCTGATTGGCTGGCGCGGGCAGGGGGGCCAGCCCCCGTCCTTTTATAGGCGACCCCGTCCAGCGCGTAAAAGCTACCGGGCGCCGCTGACAGCGCGGAGACGCGGACCGGACCCCGAACCCCGCAGCCACTCCACTCCTCCGAACGGGCCCGCGCGGAGGTGCATGGCCCCATCGCCCCGCGGCACGATGAATCCCGCGCAGGGGTCACCGTCCCGAGACGCCAAACCGACGCTCCGTCCGCAGCAGAGAGACGAGGCGGACGCGGAGGGCGAGGACGTCCAGCCCAAAGACATGAGCACAGAGAAAGGATGCAAGCTGCAGCGCAGCAGCCTCCCGTTCAGCGTGGAGTCGCTCATCTCCAAGAAGACCACCTGTCGGACTTCCTACGCGCCCTCGGACTCCGCCGCGGCCGCGCACTTCTCTCCCAGGACGTTGTACGCGGAGAGGAAGGCGGAGAGCACGCAGGGAGTTTCCAGCAGCTCCAGCGAGGACAGTGCGCAGTTTTGTGAGAACGATCAGAGCACTTGGTTCCAGACGCCGTCCTTTTCCAGCCCGCCGCGTAAGTCCTGTTCTCCACAACCGGGAACTCATAGGTTGGATTATTACTCTGAATGGTTGCGTCATGGTGATGTAAATATTCTGCACAGCTCCACCGGCTGCGCGTAAAACTCCTTCCTCCTTCCTCGCGTTTTGCGCTTTTTGCTGCAGATAAATCCTAGTTTGTTGTGAAGGTGACGCGCTTCTTAGGCTGTTGCATGGACTTATTTCTTATATTTATTTTAAATGTTTATCTACAGTACCAAAGAGTATATTTATAATAGAATGAGAAGGATTGATTATGCTGTAATGACTGGATGTCTGTGATGTAGATCTTAATTAGTGAAGGAATTTCATTATCACTGACTATTGAATCCAACCTGATTAAACCTGCAACTTGTTTTTGTTTTGTCTGTTTTCTTTCTCTCACAGGGAGCTCGAGTCCCACTCCGTGTCCTCTGAGGAAGCACAAGAACAACAGGAAACCTCGCACGCCCTTCACTACCTCGCAGCTGCTGGCGCTGGAGCGCAAGTTCCGGCAGAAGCAGTACCTGTCCATCGCCGAGAGAGCCGAGTTCTCCAACTCCCTCAACCTGACGGAGACTCAGGTCAAGATCTGGTTCCAGAACCGGCGGGCCAAGGCCAAGAGACTGCAGGAGGCCGAGCTGGAGAAGTTCAAGCTGGCCTCCAAGCCCGTCCTGCCCGCGTTCGCGCTGCCGTTCCCTCTCGGAGCGCACGTGGGTTCTCCGGCGTGGGGCCCGACGGGCGCGTTCCCGAGGCCCAGCCTGCCGGTCCCCGGACTGTTCAGTGGACCTGTCACCTATGGGATGTACTATTTGTCTTAGTATTCCTGTGTGCGCGCGCGCGCGTGTGTGTGAGTGTGCTTTTGAAGAGAAAACGCGTCTTCACTTAACGGGCATAACTCGTCTTGTACGTCGCAACAAATACATTTTTTTGGTATTTTCACATTGGAGCATGGGGGGGGTCTAACCCACCAGAATCGTAGCGCAGTAAACCATTTGGACACATTTTTCTGATGTGTAAATGTGCGTAAAAAGGACCGAGCGCGTTCCCCCGCTCTGCTGGTTTTATTGCTGCGGATCGTGGATTCACAGGAACTCAAATTACAAACTCCCCAAAAGTAAATTTCAGCTTTTTTTTTTTTTTAAAT
Source organism: Eupleurogrammus muticus (assembly GCA_036785175.1). NCBI lineage: Eukaryota > Metazoa > Chordata > Actinopteri > Scombriformes > Trichiuridae > Eupleurogrammus > Eupleurogrammus muticus. The sequence goes on from JAYKQN010000003.1 coordinate 29,556,009, forward strand.
AACATGCCTTAACTTAAATATCTCCTTCCAGCTCCAATCCGCTGTTGGTGCAGACATGAACGCAACGATCTGCTGAGGAAAGAAAACACAGAGAAAAGTACTTAACGCTGCCAGTGCCTTAGGATCAGTGTCCCACTTGGAGTTTCTCTCCTCATTCTGCATTGACTCTTTTCTGTCGCCATCGGGTAAAAACTGCAGATTTGCTGTCTGAATGTTTGTATTTTTCCAAGCAGCTCATGTCAAGATTTCTACATTTTGTAAAAGCAAAATTATATTTTAGACAAACATGTACCTGTTAGATATTTTTGTTACTCTCACAACGTGGCCTTTCTGGGAGTGATGATAGGTTTTTCTTGGGAGGATTTTTGCTGTAAATGTAAATAAAATGTGTAGTGTGGCCTGGCCTAAAGGAGCAGCAGGAAAGTGGTATTTATTGAATATCTTTGTATCTGTACTGTGTACATACATCACTCTATCCAAATCTTCAGTTACTTGTAAAAACTGATTTTTAGTAAATAAACATTATACAAAAAAAAAAAACACCAACCTGGACGTGGTCGGCTCATTGCACAATCCTGTCATCTTGTTTTTCCATTTTGTGTTTTTTAAGTATTTCAGACTGAGATTACGATCGAGTTCAGGCCTAATGGGCCAGTCCTCCTCCAACAAATGTCACTTTATTTAAGGGAACAAAATGGGCTCGAGGCTCAAGACTACATAATTGTTGTTGCTGAGGTGATTCGCGTATTTGTTTGCTTACTTGTGAAGTCATGTTTCCTAAGTGTGCCAAATGTCAACCGGTTTGCTTAAAAGCCTCTTTCCAAAGCCACGGCCTGACCAACAGCACCAGCATTAATTGGCATTATTATCTCATTTGAAAATAGCCCAAAAATGGTGCTGGACTGCTGGAGCCCAGGCCCTGCATGTGTCCAAGTTGTTCAAATTATGACTTTTGATATATTACACAAGTTTGTCTGAAAATAGTGCATGACTCACGCCGAAATTAAACTTTCCAGGAAAATTTCATTTGGAACCATAACAAGATCATATCAGGAAAAACTCCCATTCTGTTAAAGTCTTAGAAATTATGTTAAATCTGAGCATATCTTGTCTTTTTTGGAACAAAACATGTTTGCTTTGCTTTTTTGACAAAGCATATGAAGGCAAGTTAAATTGTAAACCAATACCTCCTGTAAGTAAAAAATAATTATGGTACTCTCATTACAAATAATTACAAGTAAAAAAATAGCTTGAATGCACTTTTAAAATGGCCTATTTATAACTGCTGCCCTGTACAATCTGATGTTTAGTAAATGATTAGAAAAAGCATCTTTAATATCAGCCAGGCAAATATAAATTAAACATTTCCCATATATATAATGAATATGGGAAATTATATGGGATATTTATAAATTTATATTGTTATAGAGCTGTCCACGACTAAAGGAATTCTTAGTTGACAATTTGTAGTTTGACTTGTCAGCTATTATGTCAAATCATTAAGTTGATTTCATTGACAAATGAGTCATATTTGAGTTTTCCACATGAGTAATGAGACACCAGAGATGTGTAGATATAAAGAATTCACCATGAAAAAAATCCCCTAATTTTATTGGTCGATTAATCCAAGACAATTGATTAATCAATTAATTGACTATGAGGTGTCAACCCCACCTGTAATGCATCATCAGTATTGCAAGAAAAGCACAAATAAAAATAGTTTCATACAATTAAGGACTGTTTATTTTTTTATTGGCCCATCTGACATTTAAAGCAATGCATATTAATCTGATTCGGCTATATGGTACATTTGTAACACAATGTTCAATCCCCTATTATTTATTATTTTTGATAGTTTCACAATCAAGCTTCTTTTATAGCCTTACACATTAATCAAGCTTTATTAATATCCCCTTTGTGAATTTCCCCACTGTGGGACAATAAAGGAGCTATCTAATCTAATCTTCTCCATGCTCAAACCCAGGGGTGTTTGGTGATATTTCTTTTTTAAATTAATAATATAGTTTAAAAAACACAATGGGACCTATTTACATCGTCTACAATCATATTATAAACTTGCAAAAAAACTATAATATAAACTTAATGTACTGACCCAACAGTAAAACGCTTGGTTCCGGAAGTGTCGCCGTAATTTACACCCACACGGGCACGTGAAGTCGGTCCGGTCCCGGTGGCAGTACCGTGTCTGTCCAGCAGGGGGCGGCGACGGCGCTGCCATTAGAAATCACGAAGAAGACGAAGGGGGGAAAAGGGAGAAAAGAAGAAGACGCACTTCCGCTGTTCCGTCAGAAGAAGCGTTCGTTGAGGTGAGTAACGGCGGCTCAAGCAACGTCTAACGAAACGTACGTTTAAAATAACGATCCCCGGGTGATCACGTTCACTGCACGTGCACCGGATGATAAAAAAGCTAATTTCTCGTCAGTCGGAGTTTAGCAAAAACAAAAACTCGACGCGACAGAAACATTGATCTGACCTTGGCTAGCAAGCTAACGGCTAACTTAGCAAGCGTGAAAGGAACATCACGTCAAGGACCCCGTGTCATTGATTAAACTTAATTCTCGGCATATGCATAGAGTTGACTCTTTTGTTTAATAAGTAAATAATTAATAGAATTTATATATATAAAACGTTTAGATGCTTACGTTTTTTTCTGTAGCGACTCGGCTGCTAATTGTTGCTATATTGGGCTAAAGTAAAGTCAGCAGTAATATTGAATCATCATCCTCTATATTTACCTATAAATATGTAATTTCTATTGTTTGCTGTTATGCCCTATTTAAAATCGTTTGTTGTAAATGGGGGGGGCTTTATGTGTTCACTCTTTTATTTTTTCTCCCCTTTAAAGCTTTTTTTAGGGAGTTTTCCTTATTTCCCTTGCTAAGCATTGCTAAATATCCTCAGTAGAATAAGGTGTTACTGCCTGGTTGGAACAAAAACCTGCACCACACTGCCCTCCAGGACCAGGGTTGCCCACCCCTGATTTGAGGTCTAGGTCGTTCATAAGGGATCAGCAAGTCAGATATTCGCAGGCCCTGGATCATTCAGTGCTTTATAAACCAATTAAAGTATATTAAAGTTATTCTTTGGCAGACAGGAAGCCAGTGCAAAGACATCAGAACCGGAGTGATATGGCCGTATGGGATATGCTCTGTTTTTTAGTCTAAGGACTCTACTAGCAGCGTTTTGAATCAGCTGCAGCTGTATGATGGACTTTTTAGAGCACTGTGAAGATGTCACTACAGTAGTAAAGTCAAAAGTTGATCATAAATATGAATAAAAATATAACAATAGCTATGAAGCAATAAAAGAAGCAACCAAAATTGGCAACATTTAGTAAATTATGCAGAGGTCTGGTAGATTCATTCACTCACCAGTCAAAAGGAAAAAACAATGTTAATGTATTGAGTAGCTGAGCCATTTGGCTGCTGGATTTTGTGTCTCTCTGCACACTCTAGATTGTATATAAGACTAATGACATGCAACAAATATTAATGATAGTGAGTTGGCTAAAAGTAAGTTTATTTTTGTCTTGGTTAAATAAAATGAAATGCTCAAGTTTTTGGACCTTAAACAGGCTTACAATTAATCCCTCCATGAGAATTATAATTTTATTTTTTATTAAAACTCTTATAAGACAGGTTTGATTTAACTTTCAGGGCAATTCGCTGTGGTTTTGTTGCTGTTGTTTTTTCCTGATATTTAGTATATAATTGATACAACTGGGGTGGTGGATGCATTGTTAAGACGCCTTTCTAAACAAAGCATCTCAACATGATCGACATCACTCAAAAAACTATAAATTTAATTGGGTTTGTCTGGACTAACTCCTACACCCTTCCTCTGCTTTTCAGACAGACAAGATGGCAGGTCGTCGTCTCGCCCTGAGGGCCGTTGACTGGATGGCGTTTGCTGAGCGTGTGCCACCCAACCAGAAGAGCATGTTCAATGCTCTGAAGACCCGCTCTGATGCCATCGCTGCAAAGTTAGTTATCAGCCAGCAAAAAGTCTTTAAAATGTTGGAATCAAGGGGAAACTGGGGGGGGATCATACGGCATAATTCAATACGATTGACATCTTTGGCCCTCTGTGATTGGTTTTCTTTCTGAGATGCACAACATTAATTTGAGGTTTCAAAGGAATATTTCATTAACCTTCATCCTATGAGAGAATGGCATACAATATATTTCAGGGTTACAGCAAGGTCACATTTTTATTTATCAAATGAGGTGCAAAATTATTAGATAATGTATCAAAACATTGACAAGGTTATAAGTCATTCTTTTTATTTATAATAAAAAATTTCTCCTTCAAACAAAGCATGCTCCATCCAAGCAGCTAAAGTGTTTTCTTCTGTGCTAACATCATTGCACAAGGGTTTTCCAATCAGCTGTTGGCTTGTAATGCAATTAGAAAAACACAATGGAGTGGTGCTTGCTGGAAATGGGCCTCTGTACACCTATGTAGATATTTTTCATTAAGACATTTGCAGCTAGAATAGTAATTTACCAAATTAACAATGTATAAGTGTATTTCTGTTGGGGAGGGAAATGGTTTTCTTTCAAATAAGGACATTATTAAATGACCCCTAACTTTTACAGTAGTGTACCTGACTGAAAGACACCTGCATGCTTAGATATGTGATTGCGTCTGAACACTTAAATCATAGTGTTCAGTGTTGTTGTACATGTAAACGCATAGGATAGTGAGAAACGAAATTTCGATTCCTTTGTACATGTGAAGAAATTGACAATAAAATTGACTTTGACTTTGATAGTGTCCGTACGACTGTGATCCAATCAGCAGCTCGTATGCTCTCATGATCTTAAGATGTCTTGCTCAGCCCATGATAGACGTTAATAGTTGGTTTATTCTAACACGTATCAAGTATTTTTTTTTTTGTGTGTGCTCCTTCATGAGTTTTTTTTTTTTCTTCTTCGCCAGGCTTTAATTGTAAATTAGAATCTTTTCTTAATTGACCTGTTTTTATTGTTTGTTCTTTATTTCTTAACACATCTTTTGTTTTACCAGACTGAACTCCCTTCCAGAGACCCCTGCAGCCATTGACTGGAATTTCTACAGGAGCAGAGTGGCCAACCCCGCCATTGTTGATGAGTTTGAGAAGAAGGTGAGTCTAACTTAAATAGTTGAATCAGTTAGTGAACAGCACTATGCAACCTCTCCATGAGGTGTGTTTAGATAGCAATCTACCTCCCTGAAATTGTTTGTGAGAACAAAAATATTCATGAATCCAAATTGTTTTATTCAAAGTAGCATAAACTGATTTGGATCCTCTGTAGAAGCAGCTCTTAGCTTGACAATCATTGAAATAATTGTATTTGAACAGAGTTAAGGTTTGTATATTCAATAAATTGCTTGTTGCTTGATAGTTTGTATTGCAACTAACTCACATGTTCGTTCTATGCACAGTTCAATGCTCTGAAGATCCCTGACCCTGTTGAAACGCAGACCAGTGCCATCGATGCACAGGAGGCTGAGGCTGTAAGTGGTAACATAATAGAAATCCATTTATTTCACATATTTCAAGTGATGCACTATATGTACTACTACTGTGGAAATTGTAATGCTACAAAACTGCCTCAGAAAAAAAATATTGTACCATATGATGTGCTGTTCCTGTTTAGCCTTTTCTAAATATGTCAACTTATTTCAACAGGAGAAAACTGCTGTAGCCTACATTGCAGCTTCAAAGGAGCGTGTGGCTGAATATGAAAAAAAGGTGAGAGATGTTCACTAGTTGCTGAAATACCTGGTACATGATTTTAAGAGAATTGGCATTTACAGTTCTTGCTTTCTCTTGCATTCTCAGATGGAAAAGTTTAAGAACATGATCCCCTTTGAACAAATGACCGTCGACGAATTCATGGAGGCTTTCCCTGAGACCAAGATTGACAAGGTCAAATATCCCTACTGGCCCCACAGGCCCATTAATGAGCTGTAGTCCTGTTACTGGACACTTTCCTCACAATAAAGATTATGTATTTTAAGCTGAATACTCTGATGTTTGGGTTATTTGATTAATATGTGTATAAACCAATCTGTTAAGATAGTTGAAATATGGGCCAAATCCAAAGTGTTATTGTTTAGGGTGCCCATAAGGGGGCGATGTTGCTTAATTTTACATAGAAAGGTAAAGCGTGGAAAAAATAATGTTTTAATTAACGATTCAAGGTTTTTTTTTATTTTTTTTTTATGGTCACATATGCAACAACACTGGGTTGCATATTTGAAAGCAGTGAATATGGCATCTTTAAAATACATCTGCAGGTGGATTATATAATGAAGTGTTTACAACTCTGGGGAAGAGATTCAGGTTTATAGATCTCTGAAACAAGTGTAAAACAACACTGCGTTTTCTTAGTTGTGATTAAATCAATCATCTGATGACTCGCGTCATGAAGAAGACGGCTCCTGATTCAATTAACTGCAGGTAAGGTAAAAAAAAAGCCTGTCTTCACATATACAGGCGATTAACTGTTTAATAGGTCGGGGAATGTGTCAGTAATTGCTCTTATCCAATCATTTGTCGATAGGATGTGTTCCTGGATATTCATTGGACACCTGATGTACATTTACATAAAATGGGCGGGACAGCCGGACTCTGGCCCGTCTTTGGATTCCGATTGGCCTGTCGTTCCTGCTCTTCTTTCGCCGATTGGCCAGATTTCTAGTGGAAGTAAAATGGGCGGGGCTTAAATCAAAGATGTTTTCCGTACGTTGTTTGACAGTCAGTGACGATTAAGGGGAGTCCATCAGCTCAGGTAAAAAAATAAAAAAACGTTGTTTTAATAACATCTTCTCTCATACGGCAGCGTGTTTTCAGCATATTGAGTTTTTATCTCTGAGTCGTGTAATAAACCGTCAGTGTCAGCACCGGTGATTGAAGCGGCGGTGAAAACGGGAGCTCAACGGTCGAAGTAGAGTCAATAACGGTTAACGTTAGCGGCCAGAATGCCCCGTGGAGGTCAACGAGGGACAACAGGAAGAACACCGCATGCGGTTTGTCGTCCGATGTCCGAGCTGTTTTAGAGTGTTTTTGTTAGCTTCCATGTCCGTTATGACTAGCGACGGCTAGCTAGCAGAGATTATGTGATAGATGGGGGGAGTCCGCCAGGTGCCGCTTGCCCTGAACGGTGGAGAGATGTTAGCTAGGTTGAGCTGTTTTGAATCCAATGAATTATTTACTAAAGAAAAGCGTCAATAACCGGCATTGCCCCTCGTTTCTTAAAGAGAAAATCACGTATTTTACATTCTGAATACACAACAAGACGTTATATGCTTGGCTTTAACCGCCTATACGCTTCATGTGCGTCGCTAACCATACAACACTGCGTCAAAACACCCTCCGCCGGGGTCTTAATCGATATCTTACATCCAGGAACGTGCAGATCAATGCGAATTTCTTGACAGACTTCCCCTTTTCCCCCTTGCTATTGTGGTAAACGGGTTCCCCCGTCCGGGTTTTGCCGTGTTTACAACACAACCGAAGAGGAATTACAGCAGGTCGGTAACGCAACGCCTCAGCGAGTGCGAATTATGCAAAACTATTTTGGCTGGAGGGAAATACGAGCTGCTGTCGTCCTCTGAGTTCACCTTGGTCCAGATTGCACTGGTGTCGGTGGTGTGTGAAGCACCTGGAGAGCACACTTGAGTAAAAGTACAGATATCCTACCAGAAAACCACTTTATTAGAAGTTAAAAGTCATCTAATGGGTTAGTGCTTGAGGACTAAAAAATAATATTTATCAAACTCAAGTATATTTTCTGATATTAAACGTACCCAGGTATTGAAAGCATATAAAAGAGTCAGAATTGTGATAATTATGAAGTTTCGTGGAGGCTTCTGGCCTCCACATCACATTTAACGGGATATTAAACTGTTTGTGACATCACAAATCATGCTCATAAGAGGTCATTTGCGCCGTGTTGCCAACAAATTTCTATTTTATTTCATAGTAAATTGTCAGAATGCTTAGGGTAAAAGTTGCTCAATCTTTATCTGTTACATGTGATAACAGTCTCGTCCCATTAGTTCTAGCTACTTACAATGAAATTTGGTTAAAATGCATCCGAACTACTCCTAAAACAAATGTAGCTGGTCAAACTAAACTACTAGTCAAGTACTGTGTTTTAAGGAGAGAATAAGGTGGTGGTAGAAAAGTAAGGATGAAAAAGGTTCATTTCTCATACTCACGAAAACATAGTACTGTAACTTGTAAAGTAAAGTGCTATTACTTTTTACATTACATCATTGACTACATATATATATTCCCTTCTTCGATGTGTTGCTGAAACCTCAGGACAAGTTGTAAACTTTCAAAGCATCGATTACACGATTATGTTGTGAACACACACCAGTGGCACTTCTTTTACTGTTATATTATTAAACTATGTGGTGCAGAGTCACAGCGTTTCTTGCCGCTTATCACCGTGTTCGGACACATTATACAGACCGTTAGCTCTACGAGCTTGTCATCGGGAATCTCGTGTGTTGGGTGTTGGGTGAGAACAGACATATTTGTGTGTGTGTGTGTGTGTGTTAGTACCGGTTCCAGGTCTGCCTCTGGACAGTGGGGTCAACACTAGCTGCATTGTTGGTGGAGGACAATGGGACCAGGCTTGTGTAGAGGGAGGCACTGCTAGGACGGTGGAGGTTGGCTACTGTCTCATCTCCAGGCCTGAGCAGGCCTGCCCTCATACCGACATTACCACACACACACACGGACGTGTAGAAGGACAAAAAAAGACAAACTCAAGTGTCAAGTGTTGCTCAAATGATGGTGAAATTCTTTTTTAGTGGTGAAGTTTTGTCACTGTAGTTGCTCCACCACAGACTGATTAGGAAACATTTAAAATCCACAATTCTGTTTCAGTCTGTGTGTTATGTTATGCATCTAAGATATCTTTTTAAAGCCATATTTATCAGTTATACCCTTAATGCCAAAGATGCTTACTTGTGAGATAATGGATCTGCAGCCTTGCATCCATCCAGCAGCTTCCTGTCGTTTGTTTGTGACTCACGGGGGTTAATCAGTGTAACATGACTCTCGTCCTCAGTCTTTAATCCATAGCACTCTCTCTCCCAGCTAATTCAACAAGCTCTGTATTTCAGCAGGAAGTGCATTAGGGGTGAAGATGCAGCTGATGCCAGCTCGTGTTCTAATGTCATTGTGAAACAGCAGAGCCAACCTTGGGACTGTCTTTGTGTGTATTGCTTTAAGCGAAAATGTTTATTAAAAAATTATATATATCAATATTCTCTAAACAATTTGTTTGTATCTTTCGTAGAATTAACCCCAGATCATAATAAGTAAAGTTTAGTCAGAATTACTAGTGGATACAATCTATTTTTGGATTATACAAATCAGGTAATAATTTACATGCATTCAAACATTTGTTGGATGAATACTCACAACACAGAACATCAGCCTGTTTGTGGTCTATCCTGTGGCTGTGGTAATGTCTTTTCTCTACCGGTCTTCTAATGTTTGCTTGTTTCTAGGCGCCTTGGTGCAAGTGCAGGATCCTACTTGGTATGCCCTCAGCAGTGTGTGCCGTTGGCCGGCCGCCTCTCCTTCCAGTCCCACTTTCTGCTGGGTTTGTGGACTGGAGTGGGTGGACCTCAGCTAAGCTAGCATAGCTGTTTATTTGTCCACAGACACTGAATGAAGCTTGTTGTCCGGACACAGCAGAAACGTCCGCGTCAGCTGAATCCCTGTGACTGGCAGATGTGGGCGGCGAGCTGGTATTTAAAAGGCCTGGATGAACTTTAGAAATTATTGAGGTTAACCTGGCCTACTTCCAGTAAAATTCCATGACCGTTTGATCGCTAAAAATGTAAAATTATGTGTAATATTAATAATTGACAAAGAAATTGAAGTGAAGAAATATGCTGATTTGTGATTAATACAAAAAACTAAGTTTCTGACAATTTATTCTGGTTCTTATTTCTAAATATCCTGAGTCCCCAATAAAAGTGACACCAACTGGGAATTGTAAGCAGATCGTATCATTGGGAGGGAATGGAGAAGGCTGGATAAAGAGGGGAAGGGGTTACCATCTGGCCAGGTTTTTATCCACTGTCCTCTGCATTGTGTTGCTGTAGGACGCCATCATTTGATCCTTCTCTGATTCTAGCTTAAACCGATTTTGAAGGAGGATTTATGTATGATTGTATAGTATAGTCCAGTCACTTCATGTCCTCTCTCTCTTTTTACCACATTTCATGGATTCTTTTCACTTTGTTTGTAATATCCTGAGGTGATTAATTGCCTTTGTGTATATGTTTTGTATGCCCACAGCAACAATGGAAATGAAAACCGTCATGATTTAATTTTGTAGCTCCCCCCTTTGATTGGATCTGCCTGTGTTCTTGCATGTATGTGTTGTTAGTGGCCGTTGATGGACCATCCCTATGAAGAAACAGGGTTACAATGGGACAGAGCGCCTCAGAGGAAGAGGTCCATGGAGAAATCCCCAAGGTTGGTTTATTCATCTGTTTTTATCCTTTTAAACAAACAGTAATTCAATAATACCCACTTTTGGCATACTGTAAAATCCTTGACACATATTAAAGAACGCTAGCAAGAAAAAAACATAGCAGGTATCTTTACGAATAGCCAATAAGCAGTGTTGTGGAAATGTTTTAAAAATGTAGTTAACCAAACTACGAGCTACTTTACAATGAAATGTAGTTAAAATGCATCTGAACTACTCTTAAAGAAGGTAGCTCCTCAAACTAAACTACTACTAAGTAAAAAAGGTTCATTTCATCTTCATTCCAAACATCTTAAGATAAAACATTTTATTTGCAGGCATGCAATGAGCTTATGTTTGATAACTAAAAGAGATCAGCAGCAATAAGGAAAACAAGATAACAGGGTGAAAAACAAGATGAGATAATAAAGCTTTGCAACGATAACTACGCCGAGTTTAATAGGCTGATGCATGGGGGAGGACAACTTGGCAGTATTGACAGTCTTTAGTCTACGGGGGGGGCTGCATCTCTGGAGAAGAATCTGTCCTTCAGTCTGTTAGTTCAGGTTTTGGTGGCTCTGAGAGCACTTATCTCACTTATTCATTTTCACAAACCAACAGTCTTATCTGTATTCAGCACCAAACTCAATATGACTTTTCCCCAGCATGATCTAAAGAATGTGGCTGGTAAACTCAGAACTTCTTTTCCAGCTGAGCTAACAGTGTCAACAACCAGTTCCACATGCTGCAGGCATCACCTTTAGTGATAGATGATTAATAATTACACAAGTGTGTACACTGATTTCCAAACAATATTGTGCCAAATTATCCTCCAGCTAAAGTATATTTCCGTGTTTGTGCTACTTTTACAATCACCGTCTGTCACTCTGTCAATGTCTCTATTATCCAACAAGAGCCCTTTACTGCCAAATAGACCTGATAACCTCTGATAGCAGGCAGAACACTAAAAGAAGTACTGCTCTTATAAGACACACACACAAACACTCACACTCACACTCTCACACACACACACACACACACCCAAGGCTGGAACAATCGATTTAGATTGAAAACTGCGATTTCATTGCAATCTGTAACTATTGCACGTGTATGCTGCCTCTCTGACCTTCACTACTTTAAGTGAAAGGACTTTTTCTCTACTTTGAGACATAGATGTTGTTTTATTTCTTCAGTTATATTAACTGCTGTTGCTCAAGCACTAGATGTAGCCTATGTATAGCATGTTTCTGGTTCATATATAGGACTGCATATGAAATCAATTCCTGACTTCAGTTTTCATTCTTGCATGAGGGTTATGGCACTTATTGTTGTGCACTGAAACTTGCTTTAACTAAAATTGCGAACAAAATCGAAATTGCAATATCTTCCAGAATCACCTTTCACCTTTCTTATTAGTTGCCACAAGATTTTTCCCCTTTCAGCTCCATCAAGTTAAATAACTATTTTAACAGCCTTTTCAAAACGTTTTCTCAATACTGAATTTTGCAATGGAGAGTTATAGTTCAATAAATGCACTATAACCAAAAAGTTTGTTATTTAATGCACTTATTCAGGTTCCCAGCAATACATCCACCATATGTGAAGTCGATCAGATAAATGGTTCATGAGATATTTGACAGACAAAGGTTCCTCGCTCACAGATATATCTTTTTGTGAGTCTGTAGGCTACATTTTTTATGCCTGTTCAACATAGAGTGAGTCAGGAGTTCTTGGCCTGATATTTAAAACAGGGTTAAACCGTAGTGTTAACTAGAGACTGGCGTGCCCAGACTAAATTAAGCTTTTTTCCCCTTGAACATCTTTTATATTTTTTTACATGCTCAGTCTGCATCTGCTAATATTACAAATTAAATTGAGCATTATCTGCATTCTTAGAATGCATTGCATGAAAAAAAAAGGCTGCAGGAATCCGTCTCAGTCTGTCGAAAGGGAAGAGAGAATTATTTTTTTAATAGAAGCCAGGAAAGGTGGAAGGAAAAGCCTGGGAGGGCACATGTTGGGGCAGCAGCGTGGAGAAGGTCAGATAAGATGCTACAGCGCTCCCTGGCACTGATAGCCAGACATTCCTGCCTCCGGGGCAAATCCCTTATTCCCACATTCCATTACACTTCAGTTGAATCTCAGCCTCACATAGCGTGTCAGTCTGAATAGAGGAGGTAACGGCATGCACGTTTTACATATGCTACATATATGTGAAGTTTGGCTTGTTTGTTCTGATAAATATTTTATTTCTCTGTTGTATTAGGACGGGTTTAATAACATCAAGACCTTCGTGGAAGAGGAACTACAGACGAGCATGGTGAGTGTTTGAGACATTTTCTCACGGCCTTTCCTCCCCAGAGGAAATAGTGTTACGACAGTACATGTTTCACCATGTAAGAGAGCTGAATAATTACTACTCTCCTGTTCTGCTCTGTCTCTGCAGATGGTGGGGATGGTGATTGGCGCTGGAATCGCCGTCGTCCTCATCGCCATCCTCATCTTCTTCATCTTGCGGAGAATCCAGCTGCGAAGTCAGTAATTTCCGAGACGTGTTTTTTCTCACCGTGCGGTGATAGCATGATGATAGCGTGATAGCTTCGGACATGGCAGCTGCTATTTATGTATCTGTGCTACTTTGGTAATTTATCATTGCATTTCACAGACCTAGAAGCCCAGGAGGCTCCTAAATACCGCTTCCGCAAGAGGGACAAAGTCATGTTCTATGGGCGAAAGATCATGCGTAAAGTGAGTGTCTGTCGACCTAAGATAATATTACTTTAACAGCCATTATGCAAATCACTATGGTAGTTCACCCCCTTTGCTTTCCTATTAAATATGTAATACAACAGTTCTCCCATTTTAATAATATAAACCAGTATGTCAGCAGCTCCTGCTTCTCCTCCTCTCTCATATTGATTGAATTGTGTCCCCAAAGGTCTCTCAGTCTACCTCTTCCCTGGTGGGTACGTCCTCCTCATCTCGGCCACGCCTGAAAAAGAAGCAGAAGATGCTCAACATTGCCAAAAAGTACATAAGAAAGCTCCAGCTCGTCTGCTAGAACACTCGTGCTCTGACCGGTTCAGTTTGTGGGTTCCTCCTCCTTACCTCTCCTCATCCTCTCGCTGTCCCATGCATCTATCTGTCTCTTGTGCAGGATCCTGCGCTTTAAGAAGGAGGTGCCCATCCTGCAGGCCAAGGAGCCCCCTCCCTCGGTGCTGGAGGCGGACCTCACAGAGTTTGATGTGGCCAACTCTCACCTCCCCTCTGAGGTGCTCTACATGCTTAAAAATGTCCGGTAGGTTCCTCATGTCTAATCATTTTATAATGTGGACTACAGTGTATATGTTATAGAGCTCAATTTACATCAATAATATACAAACATAAGTGTTGCTCCTCCAGGTCTTTTTCAGATATGTGTATGTTATGTAGAGATTGCTCCTGTAGCTCAGTTAATAGCATTCCACACAATTTAACACAGATTTTAAATAAGTCTCACATTCTTGAATGTATTAACTCAGCCAGATTAGTTATGTCCACTCACTCGCATGTGTGTGTGTGTGTGTGTGTACAAACCTGCCAACCACGTCCTCTCTGTTTGTCCTTCCCCGCAGCGTGCTGGGTCACTTTGAGAAGCCCCTCTTCCTGGAGCTGTGCAAACACATGGTGTTTCTACAGTTCCAACAGGGGGAGTACGTGTTCAGGCCGGGCCAGCCTGACAGCAGCATCTACGTGGTCCAGGACGGAAAACTAGAATTGTGCCTTACTGGAACGGTACGCCTTGTTTTTGTCCCTAGGGATTATATGATGTAATGTGTGTTGTTAAAAACTTAAAAACGCTAAAAATAAACTAGTAAATCTACTAAAGGGCTTAAGCATGGACGTTCTGACTTTAACAGCTCATTAGCATCTATTAACATTTAACTCGGATGACCTCATTAACCAACTATTGTAGAGCTGTTAGTAAACACAACTCAGGAGCATTTAACAAGTAAATGTGTTATTTGTCCCAGTGCTAATTTTGCCAGATAAGACCAGAAAGAAAGATATATATTTCCCAACAATGTTCTTTGTTTTATGATGAAGTGAGACAGACAAGATAAAATCGCTCAGATCTACTTTATTAAATAAAAACAAAAAAAACAGGTTTTTGTCACAGACATTGTTGGAAAAAAATGAAAAAATAGAAGATAAAACATAGATTAAACCTCATTTTAGACCTCAATACTTCACCTGGGTCAATGTTTAAATTACTTGCCTGCTTAAAAACAAAAATCTATCACAATCTTTGTCTTAACGACTAGACCAAAATAATTGTCATTAACATTACTATCAACCTGCTTTCGGAGAGTAAAGCTTACGACTAAAATACTTTGGATTTCTTATTGAATTCATTATTTATTAGTAGTAGTTATATTGTTCTTTTTAATTTAAAGTTTTTAATCAACTGTTTTTTAATTGTATCTTGATGCTTTTTTTTAATGTAAAACACTAAAAATTACCTGAAATGTGCTATACAAAAAACTGCTTGGCCTCAACAAATAAGAATACTTAATATGATTAAACTAAATGGACATTTGACACAAGCTCAAGACTAAAACTAAAAAATAGTTGATATAGATTTTAGTTTGTATCTGCTGTGTATTGGTGAAAATGAGTGTGGCTGCTGAAGTAAAACTCCTCCAATCCACTCTTGTGTTCTAGGACGGCAAAGAAAATGTAGTGAAAGAGGTTTACCCAGGAGACAGCGTCCACAGCCTCCTCAGCATCCTGGATGTCATCACAGTGGGTTTCACATACTCTTCTCTCTCACACACACACACACACACACAAACATGCACACACAAGGTTTCTGCCTCACTCATAAAGACAGGCAAACCTCACATGTTGGCTCCGTCCAACGTTTGCCTTAGATTCCTCACTGCCCACGTCATGCTGACTCAATAAACCGTCTTCACTAACACGGACATGAGTCATCCATTGATCTTTAGTTGTAATTCAATAAAAATCCTGTAAAAGTTCAAAGAGGATCCGTAGTAAAGAGGGTTAAAGCTTAAGGATTTCCATCCTCCTACTTTGGAGCTTTTGTAAATAGATCTAGGAAAAAAATGATGTAAAGTTTGCCATTTTTCTGTGTGTCCAGGGCCACCAGAAGCCTTACAGAACGGTGTCGGCCCGGGCTGCGGAGGTTTCCACTGTTCTCCGTTTACCTGTAGAGGCCTTCCTCTCTATATTTGAGAAGTACCCTGAGAGCCTGGTGCGAGTAGTACAGGTGGGTTCTGTGTCCATTCTTTTATTTGTATTTATTTTCCAATATGTGTGCTTGTAGACGAAGGATGACACTAACAGTTTCCATCGGGCGTGTTGTGAGCTGCATATATGTATGTATCCATGAACCTGAGGTCAGATGACTCACTGTCTGTTGTATCTGTTCAGATTATCATGGTCCGTCTCCAAAGAGTAACAGTCCTAGCCCTGCACAACTATCTGGGGCTCACAAATGAGCTCTTTAGCCATGTAAGTACACACACACACACACACACACAGAGTACACACAGAACCTGATGGAGATGTGATTTGGTATTTCTGTCAGAACTCTGCATAATTATCTTATGTTTTTATTTGACTCACTTAGGGTAGTACAGACTGTAGTCTGAAGTGACAAAAATCTGTTTTTTTTTTTTCGCCCCTTAAGACCTGTATCTGATCTCTTAATGAACATCTGAATGACACACATCCGTTTTTTTCCATCAATCAAAAGTGACCTAGGCCCCTTGGATATGTCCTAAAAGTGATTCATATCTAATCCTTTGGAGTACACACTGTCTGAACGACCAGGTATCGTTACGCCCAGCAGCCTGAAGCTAGCCTTGTTGCTAATTTTGCATCATCCCTCCTTCATCTCCCTGTCATACGACAGGAAATGCAGCCCTCACGTCTGCCACCGCCGTCCCCCCACCCGACTCGAACCAGTCCCATCCGCCACGGCAAGCGCTTTGGTAGCCTGACAGTGCCTGAGGAACAACGAGAAGCTGCCATTAGGGGTGAAGCTGCAGGTAGGGAGAGACAACCGGGGAAATATGTGATGTTAGAATGTATTAAGTTATTTCTTATATTAACTGTTAAATACAGCTAAAGTCACTCTGATTTATATAGCATTTGGGTTCTAATAAATCTCTATAAAATAGCTTGAATGTCAAACTTCCTCCAGATTTCCTTGGATGTTGAACACAGTACATTTATGTTATTTTATTTACAGGAGAACAAGGGAAGGATGGAGCATCAGTGCCAACTCTTAGCAGGACTATCTCCATGCCTGTGGATATTGCTGGTAAGAAACATTCATCTTGTCTTTAGTGGTAATTTTCTTAGTCGTCTTCTTTTTTTTTTAAGTTAACACTAACCAGGATATTGAAAGTATTTTATTAAAGCTTTAGATCCTTTTAATTTAGCTTCTTTTGAACATGTATGGATAACTATTACAATTAGACAGACAAAACACATGTGGATTCACTATATTTTTGTGTAGATCTTTCCTCGATGACCAACTCTTGTAATGATAAGCTATTTAATTGTCCCGTTCAATTCATTTTGATTGAGCTGAGTGCACAACACACACACAACACAAAGACCATAACTTCAAAATAACAGATGAAACTCAAAAACGTCTCTGGTTATGGCCTTAAACTGTTGAGAGGGACAGCACTTTGCAGCAAGAATGTAAAAGACACTAAGTATTTAGATGCAAGTTTTTCACTGAGGACGACGATCTGAATTGTGTCTGTGCAGGTTTACAGAAAGGCCTGAGGTCAGACTTTGACATGGCGTACGAAAGAGGACGCATCTCTGTTTCTGCAGAGGACGGCAACACCCCTCCCACCTACAGTCGGGTCAGTTCGCTGCAGAGTCTCCAGACAAATGAGATTAGGTCGACTTTATTGATTCTCTGGCGTAGAATTGAATAACTGCAGCCGCAAATACAGTGGTATTGGTTTTAGAAGAAAGGCTAAATGTTCACCACAGGGCATGTGTAACCACAATTCGTAATCAAGTATATATAATAACTAAGTTAGGTATACTTGAAATAAAGCTTCTGATTTTATTATTTATATCTTATAAATAAAAAAAACATTATAAATGTGATTCTGTGAATACATTCTCAAAATGTAGTATGTCAGCTAATAAGAACAGTATTATCAATCTCAATATAGATCATATACCTCCATTAAGTGAGGCTCATCACGCATCTTTCTGTACATGGTTTCAGTCTGTGTCCCAGGAGCAGCGGGAGAGGAAGGTGACGGTGGACGAGGTTCCCTCAGGGATCTACCTGTATCCAGAGGAGGAGCCGGGAGTCGACAACATTTTCTCGCCTGTAACTAGTCGATCCAGCGCCGCTCTGTTCGAAGAAGCTCAGAAAGAGATCCTCAAGCTCATGAGGATCGAGGTTTGTGTCCGTTATGTTATAATGTTCAATAGAACGTTAACGATTGTTTTATCGTTTTTAAAGAGTTGCACAGTTCCAGCCATGTATGCAGATTTACTGCTATTTCTTGATCTTCTTTAAGATTTTTTTTTATTTCGGCTGAACAAACCAGGCAGTTTTTATCACCTTGGAATTTAAGACACTGACAAAAACATATTTCATTTCTTTTATAGAATTGATGATTAACCACTTAATTGATACAAATTATTAGCATAATATTTGATAAATATGCAACCTTCCAAAAAAAGGGAAGTCAAGCCCATATACCATGGAATGTAAAGTCCCTCCCAAATCAAAGCTTTATAGAATTTTCTCATTTTTATATTCAAAAGAATACAACAAGCTAACTAATGCAAATAAAATGTGGTCTAAATAATGCTCCCAGTTACACTAGATGCTGTCAGGACACATTTTTGTAGCTTGGGACACAATAATAGCCTCATCACGTTATTATTTTTGTCTGCATGAACGAGCATATTGTCATAAATCGCCTTACAGAGCTGCTTACAGATTATGATGAAAGGAGGTCAGTCAGGCGGCCTCCTGGAGATGAGCTGTACCCGGTCTATGGGGGGGGGGCTTCAGGGTCAACGCCCAGTTTCTTAAACGCTGAAACAACTGCAGCCTGTCAGACAAACCTCAGAAGACAAAATCCAGAAAGAAGCAATGATGGCAAACCAAAGATCAGATTGTATATATACTGTTATGTATTAGAAAATGCAGAAATGTTGCTGCAAAAGATGAAACTCTCTGTGCTACTTTTATCCAAACTGAATTCTAATAATGATTTAAGCCTCAGGCTACATGTGGCATGAAAATACACAACACCTAATGCAATAAGTGGTAAATTCCCTAAGTAGTACCCCCTGAGTAGAAAATGCTGCAGTAAATCTGTCATAACCACATATCTGTGTACTTAGATCAACCCAGGTGTGAAATTTGATTTTTCACCTACAAAGGAGAAATAAAACATTTTAGACATATTACTCTCTTAACTGCACTGTTTGATATTCTCTTTGTGTTTCTTCTCTTGTCCAGGACCCCTCTCTGTTAAATGGGAGAGTGACTCTGCATCATGCTAAAGCTGGAGCCGTCTTAGCCAGACAGGGAGACCAGGTACATATCCCACTGGAACCATTATTTAAATTAAAAAAGCAATGTAGGGAATGAATAAAATCAACAAAACAAGTAATGTAGAACCTAACATTTTTTATTCTCATTCTCTTTCCTCTCTCGCCTCATCAAGGATGTCAGCCTGCACTTTGTCCTGTCTGGCTGTCTGCATGTGTACCAGCGGATGATAAACAAGCAGGAGGCTGTGTGCCTGTTTGTCACCCACGTGGGGGAGATGGTGGGCCAGCTGGCCGTGCTGACTGGAGAGCCCCTCATCTTCACCATCAAGGCCATCAGGGACTGCACTTACCTCAAGATCTCCAAGTCAGACTTTTATGAGTGAGTTTTTCTAATTCCTTCATATATGTAAAGATGAAGTTGACAGTTTATTTCAGTAAAGGCATAGATTTCTGTGTAAACATTTTATAAACACTCTTTAAAGAAGCCCCTTTGTGCAGTTATACATCCTATAAGATTCAAACATAGTCACCTAAAGCACATGAAAGCCTGTGTTTTGCATGATCTCAGATAGTCCATGTATTCATGTGGCTTCAGAGGATCTATTCTTAGACTCTCCTGTGGCTGAGTTCCACAATTCATAGTTTTTGCTTTAGTGATTAATTGATTACTCAATCGTCAGAACAAATATTCCGATTGTTCTGTCTTTTATCATTTTCAATGCATTCCCCAATTCCAACCATATATGTGGATTTACTGATTTTGTTGGTGTCGTGAAATAATGAATTTAATTCTTGAGATCTTTTTTTAATATTGGCCCAATAAGCTAGAACAGTTTAAGATATCACCTTGTACTTAACTATAGCAAAAATGTTTTTCAACTACTTTATAGAACCAATGATTAACTACTTTATCGATAAAATAATCAGAAGATTATTGGATAATGAAATGAATTGTTAGTGCACCCCTTCAAATAAAAAAATTCTAAGAGATTTCCAGTATTTCTTAACATAAATAGTTCCAGGAGAGGTCAAACCCATATACTGTAAAATAATTTATAGAGTCAAAGCTTTGTTAGAATTCTCCAATATTTGCCTCAAGCTAAATAATACAAATAAAGAGGGATCCAAAGATTCAGTTATTGCTGTCTCTTCCCAGATACATCAGATACCGTCGATTTGTATGGATTGGGACATAATAATAGCCTAATCACATTATCATTTAGTATTTTTTTTCTGCAAGATGGTGTGTTTTTTGTCACCTTAAACCTTATTGAGGAGCAGTAGCAGTCAGCTCTTCTCATGCCGTTGGTTGGTGCTTCCCCCTGCAGGATCATGAGGGAGCAGCCCAGCGTGGTGCTGAGTGCCGCCCACACCGTGGCCATCCGCATGTCGGCCTTCGTCAGGCAGATGGACTTTGCTATAGACTGGATGGCTGTGGAAGCTGGCAGGGCCCTCTACAGGTATTCTACTGAAGCTCATAGGTTACTCACCTTCTATCATCACCGTATTGGTCATTCACCCAAACACTTAATATAACATAAGTTGTTTTTTTTCTCTTCTCATCCATAGACAGGATGACCAGTCAGACTGCACCTACATTGTTCTCAATGGACGTCTGCGTTCAGTCATCCGCAAGGCCAACGGCAAAAAAGAACTAGTGGGGGAATACGGCAGAGGAGACCTCATCGGAGTGGTGAGAGCACAAGGCCTGTTCAGGGTTCCCACAGGTTCTTAGAGTGATTGAATTTATGAATATGGAAGTAATACCTTCTTGAAAAAATCTTTAATTTTTATATTCCGGTCCAAAAATGTGTGCGGTGCACAACTTCTCTGTGTCAGGTTCTTCTCAAAAGTTTAATTTGACACTTTTGATGTCTGAATGGAGCCTTTGAGCCCTCAGAAGCAGAATGTAACGTTGCTGTTTGGTTAAAGGTGGAGGCCCTGACCAGACAACCACGAGCCACCACCGTCCACGCTGTGAGAGACACAGAGCTGGTCAAACTGCCCGAGGGAACACTCAACAACATCAAGAGACGATATCCACAGGTCAGAGACTTCACCTTCATGGCTATAAAAATGATCTACTTGATGCTTGATGTCTAGGCCTGAATGATCTGTCATTTCAGAATGAAAACCATGATGATTTTTTTTTTGCTGTTTTCATAACCCAGTTTTTGTTTTCATCAACTATTTCATACATGTATTCCACCTCCCTCACCTTGTACTACTTTATTTTGAAAGACTTTTTTTGCTCTAGACATAGATGATATTTTAGTTCAGTTCTGTTGCTAAGTATAGCATGTTTCCTGCTAATAAATTCTTGACTTTAGTGGTTTCATTCTTGTATTACAGCTATGTTATTTATTGTTTTAATAGTATGTTGTAAGCTTCTGTGATGCTTTCAAATGTTTTGCACTGAAACTTAATTTGAAGAAAACCAGGAATAAAATTGTCAATAATTGGAAATAAAAAAATCCTTCAGCCCTTTGGATGTCTGTGTTCCAGGTGGTGACGAGATTGATCCACTTGTTAGGCCAGAAAATTCTGGGGAACCTGCAGCAGGGTCGCGGGCCATTCTCAGGTTAGAGGGACCAGAATCATGATTTTCAGTTTTTGGTCTCATACGCTGTCACAAACAAGAAACAGAACAAACTAAAGCTGCATTAGACAATGCTTCTATGTTCTTCTCCTTAACTGTTACCAGGTCCAGCTCTGAGTCTGCCCACTATGACGGCCAGTGCCGACGTCACCAACCCGGCCAGCAACCTGTCCACGGTGGCGGTGCTGCCTGTCTGCGACGAGGTGCCGATCAACGCGTTCAACCTGGAGCTCAGCCACGCCCTCAACGCCATTGGTACTTGCACACCAAGAACTTTTTTTTATTTTTTCTTCTGTTGACTAATGGCTTAAGTTGCAGGGTTTTTAATTTCATATTCTCTGTTTGACGTGTAGGGCCCACTCTGCTGTTAACCAGTGACATAATCCGGGAGAGACTGGGTGCTTCCGCTTTGGACAGGTTAGTTTACAATTCACAGACTGAAACCTCGCCCAGAAAGCACGACAATGTGTTTTCATGATTTCCCACATTGTTTTTCTTCTCCCCCATTTATAGTAAAATAATTTTGAGCACATGTCATTTCTTTTCTCTGTGTCTCCTGTTCTCCCTCCTGTCGTCATAGACTCTTCATCTTGCATTTCTGTGGTTACAGTTGCTCTTCTTGCCTTCCATGATGTTTATCACCTTATTATACGTCTGTTTTAGTGTATGAAAACATTCCTCTATATCACCACCCCTGCTTTCCCCCCCCCCTGTGTCCTCCAGCATCCATGAGTACCGTTTGTCCGGCTGGCTGGCCCAGCAGGAGGACATCAACCGGATTGTTCTGTACCAGACTGACAACAGCATGACCCCGTGGACTCAGCGCTGCATCCGCCAGGCGGACTGCATCCTCATCGTCGGCCTGGGGGACCAGGAACCTTCCTTGGGAGAGGTGTGTGTGTGTGTGTGTGTAAACCTTTAATACACAAATACAACACATTTTCTCTCTTTTCTGACTCTCGTTTCCCTTTGTATTCTCCTGGCCTCCAGTTGGAACAGATGCTGGAGAACACAGCGGTCCGGGCTCTGAAGCAGCTGATCCTCCTACACAAAGAGGACGGTCCGGGCCCTTCCAGAACAGTCGAGTGGCTCAACATGCGTAGCTGGTGCTCCGGACATCTCCACCTCAAGTGTCCCCGCAGGGTCTTCTCTAGACGCAGCCCCAGCAAACTGGTACAGCTGTAGTTGTAGGATCATCTGAATGCTGATGCTCATACTGTAGTTTCATGTTTATTTTCTGTGTGTGTGTGTGTGTTTGTGTGTAGAGGGACATGTATGAAAAGGTGTTTGAGAAGACGGCAGACAGACACAGTGATTTCTCTCGGCTGGCCCGAGTCCTGACAGGAAACAGCATCGCCCTGGTGCTGGGGGGAGGAGGGGCAAGGTGAGACCTCAGCTCTGACCTGCTGTTCAGTCATGTGGAGAACAGTTTGTGTCCCACAATTCTTGGTTTTGAAATAGTATCAGTAATGCAGTCTAAATATCATGTGTATTATTTAATGTCTCAACCTAAACCTCCCATTCATTTCATCTTTGTGTAAGGGATTGTTTCCGATCTTAGGGGCACAGTCCCCTTTTTACAAGGGGAAACTATAGAATTATGAATATTATTGGATAGGGCTAAAGAGTTTTAAGGAAAAAATATAATGGTAATTTTTCCTGGGAGATATAATTTCTAGACTTTTGAAAATGATGACCAGCTTACGCTGATTGAAATGCAGAACATGTGACCTGAACTCATTGTCTAATACGTGGTTGAGCTTGTCAGGATGGTACATATACATGTAAAATAGTTGATAAATAAATCCTGGGTTAGGAAAACGGCAAAAATAAATAAATAAAATCACAGCTTTGACAAACTCAAAATTGAGTTGCCTAAACAGATGGTCCAGGCCTATTATTTAATTGAAATACACACACAACTGGTAGTTCACCTGAAAAGCAGTGAGCTCACTTCGTGACGCCGCCTGGTGTTTTCCCTCCTGCAGAGGCTGCTCTCATGTTGGTGTGATCAAAGCTATGGAGGAAGCGGGGATTCCTATTGACATAGTGGGCGGCACCTCCATCGGCTCTTTCATTGGTGCGCTGTACGCCGAGGAGAGGAGCGCCGTCAGAACCAAGCAGAGGGCCAGAGAGTGGTCCAAGGTACAGTCAGCATCTGGACCCACTGTCACTCAACTTAACATGTTAAATAACCTACTGGTATTTAAACTTTCTGTTATTTGTTATTGTTATTGAATAGGCAATGAACTCAGTGTTTAAAACAGTCCTGGACCTGACCTATCCCATCACCTCCATGTTCTCTGGATCCGCCTTCAACACCAGCATCTACAAAGTGTTTCAGGACAAGCAAGCTGAGGTGAGCCAATTTACACCCCCACTGCAGTAAAGGAAAAAAACGTCATTCATTATAGTGATAATAACCCGTATGTCCCCAGGACCTGTGGCTTCCATACTTCAACGTCACCACTGACATCACAGCCTCGGCCATGCGTGTTCATCAGGATGGTAGGTGACAGCTGGAAGTAGCGCCACCCTCACTATCCCATCCATCCGACACTTTTAGATGAGCCTGCATAAATACAATCACACATGCGCGCACACACACACGCACACACACAAAAACTAGCATGAACTTAATTGCTAAACTCTTTTTAATGCATTTTCCCAACTCAATTTAACACAACTCAATCCAATAATATGACAGAGAACTAATGTGTGAAATTGGCATCGTCGTCACTTCCTATTTCAGAAGTAATTGAGCAGTGAGTAGCGCATGCAGAAGAGAAAAGGCTCAGCGGCTAAAACGTTGTTCCACTCAGTCAACTTCAGAAGTGACTTCAGCGTTCTATAATGTATTTCTACGGTACATCTCGAAAAAATCATATTAGTAGACATTCCTGAGGTCATGCATAGCTTTAAAAATGTAACTGGAGTATGCATCCGATTGATGGGACTGCATGCTTTATATGGTTTCAGGTGAAATACTTCAAACTTAATTGAAATTGGTGTCTATCAAATTGACGTGAACGGCGGTTCAAGGCATGTTCATTTAGCAATGTCCACACCCGCTGGCTTAAAAATGAGCTCTTTCCATTTTCAAATGGCAATCAAAAATGAATGAATGAAATGTTTTGTGTTATTCTAACACAAAAAAAAGGTTTTGTTTATTATTTTGATTTTAGGCTCAGATCGAATTTTATATGAAATGGAAAAACAGGGCACATGGCTGAATTTTATTGTTGTGTGACTGAAATGTACTAAATTAATTAGCTTTGGTCTGTGTTAGGGACCGTGTGCAAGTTGCATGTTTCAGTATGAATCGATTGATGATAGATGTTCACCAAAAATCAGACTTTCCCTTTTCTCATTTGCAATGCCCTAACTACTAGGTTTAGTGAAAAGAAACATTTCATATGGAAGTAGAATCTATTTATCACCTATAAATATTCACAAAAAAAATCAATAAAGTCCCTAGTAAAAGGATTTTATATGGGTGTAGTACCACAGAAAAAGAACCAGCCACCTTTTTATTTTTGATTGTCATTTCAAAATGGAAAGAACGAAAGAATGATGCAAGGATTCATTTACATGACAATGTAAAGTTGCAAGCAAGCGTACTTTTATAAAACTGTTTATTTGCACACGTCCCCTTTTCTGCAAGAACAAGCCAGTTTCATTCCAGTTTGGAGTATGCAAATACACTGAATATAGAACAAATAAAATGCTGTGTAGATGTTTCTGTGCTTGTGCCTGTATTCGCTGATTTAATACGGTAAATGTTTTCCGTTTGACTTGCATAAAAATGCACCATTACTAACATTAGCTGAAGTAGATGCCTGAGATAACCCTCCCACCCCCCTCAACCCCAAAAATCCAGTGTGCCATCTTCTACACCACATACAATCAGTGTACTGCTACCTTAATTCACATTTTCTGCACCAAATGAAGACATTGCTCGTTTTAATCTAAAGCAATGTTTTATAATTATTAACAAAAGGAGCCTGGATTTAAGGGGTTTGTGGGTTTGCAGGCCTGAGTCCTGCAGGGAAGCGTTGAATGCTTATGTTTGCATCTTGGCTTGTGTATAAACTGCTGGAGCAAAGCCTTTTCCTTTCTCAGTCTCACCATCTCCCTCTTTTACTTTCACGTGTTTTTTTTCTTTTTCTGTTGTCCCTTTCCCATTTTTCTGTTTCACTCTTTATTTCCTTTCTGTTTAATATCTTTTCATATGCCTAATTGTTCAAGCCGTAGCCTTTTCATAAATTTCATTTCCGTCATATTTCGGTCTAAACTCCAGACTGTGCCCTAGATAAACCCTGTACGTCTGGTCTTTCTGCAGTAGAGAGACATCACAGAGCTGCCCATCTATAGGTTATGCTGTAGACATAATAACCTGTGTAGTCGCTGACCCCCCCAAAAAACTGCCTAATCCCCCCCATGTCCATGTCAACGTGTAGGATCCAGAACACCCCACCCTGCCTCTCTACTCCTGCTCACTCCTTTTAACGGCATCCCACGTCGCTTCCCTCACTCATCCACCTCCATTCTGTGCTTCCCGTAGTTCTACCTGTGTGTCCTCGTCCAACATCGCTAGCGTGGTGCGTTTCTGAGTAACGTCATAGTGGCCAATCACAGAGAAGGAAAGCTCTTTTATCGGTGTGAAGGTACACAGACGTGTCGTGAGTTTTCATTACATCCAAACACAGCAGCTCTTGTCCAGTTTCCTCCTCATTCTTCAGTTTGGAGGATTTAGTAGTTGTTGAAGTGATGAGCTTCTTCTTCTTCTTCTCTCTTTTCTTTCTCTTTACTTGTCTTCCTCCCACCTTGCTTGTTGAACCAGTCGTCTAACAATGCTAATACTATTTATTGTAATATGCCTAATGAATACATCAAACAAGCCTACAAAGCTTATTCTACACATCCGTTGGGATAGTAAATATTTTTTCACTTTTATCACTGACTGGTGGCGATGTTGAACAATGGGATCATTGGCCTTGAACTGTTCAGTGTGATTGGAGCTATAAATCCTCCTAGTGTGCACTTTGACATAAAATTGGCCATTTTGCTGAAATTGTAGGCCGAGGTAATTCTGTTGAGATTGTGTTCCCCTCCTCTGGCAGCTTCTTGCATTCTTCTTCTCTTTGTTGCTGGCATCTCTCTCTCTCTACTTTCTCTCATTTTCAGCATTCCTCTCTCTCTCTCTCTCTCTCTCTCTCTCTCTCTCTCTCTCTCTCGCTTTCTGTGTCTCTCGCTCTCAGTCCTTCTCGTCATATTTTTCCATCTGTGACGTGGAGTCCAGCCCACATTTGATGTGTTCCTCCTTCTCCATCTCGATCTCCCGGCAGGTTGCGTGTGGCGCTATGTTAGAGCCAGCGCCTCCTACACCCCCTATTTACCTCCCCTCTGCGACCCCAAGGACGGCCACTTGCTTGTGGATGGTTGCTATGTTAACAATGTCCCAGGTCAGACTTTTCAACGCCCGCTCACCAGAACCTCCTCTCTCCCTCACCCCCCCCTCAGTCACTCGCCCCCCTCCCCCTCCCCCTCCTCCTCCTCCTTAACTAACCCACCATGACCAGAACATTGGGAGACCATGGTTTGGAAGGAAAGACTAAATCAATTCTTTGGATTCGTCCAATCAGATTATCACTCGATAGCACTTCTTGTTCCCTCCAATTTCAGGCTTTCTGATTCACCCACACACACACACACACACACACACATTTTTTTCCAGTTTGCTTGGCGCCACCCCTGAATACGACCTCTGACCTTCACTTTCTACTTGGATCTGAGGTCTACCCATGCATGTCTGTACATCTATGGGTCACAGAGAGATGCATGAAGGTCTGGCTTCTTCTAGCCCCCTATATTTGCTAAATAAAAAAAAAATCTTTATATCCATGGATTTGTCTTGTAAACGCTGATGTCTTCATACACAACGTTTCTTGCTTATTTTAATATTTATTTATGTTTTTTTTTACAAAGGTGCAGTCACTCACTTGCAGCAAGTTGTGCGAGGCTCATGTGAATCACGGGTCAGTTTGTATTTCAGTCAGATTTCTATTTTGGCATTCGGGCATAAAACGGTGTCATGTGTTTAGAAAAGGAAAATAAAAGGAAGCAGATATTTGTGAATGTTCTCTCCCGCCTCACCGGATATCGTGCAGCTCTGTGCCATGTCAGCATCACATCAGTCGCCGTGGATCATTGTGCGTTTCCTCCGTGGTGGTGTTTGTCCGTGGACCTGAGTTGCAGCCTGCTCCTCTTCTCAGGAAACTGCTTCCGTTTCATTTCAGTCATCTTCACCGACAGGAACACGTTTTGGTTTTTCTCCCACAATGCACCCATCTTCTCCCCCGGCTTCGCTTGCTTCTGTGTGCATGCCAGTGTTAGACACAGTGAGCCATCTATAATCTATATATTTCTCATAAATATATATCGATGGCATGTTACCCTTTTTTTTTTTTTTGTTAAATATATATATATATGAATTTCTTTCAAAATGGTGTTCTGGATCCTGCTGTTGCCCACTCTAGCCCCTGAACAAACTGATTTATAAAAAGACCCTTTTAGTTAGAATAAGAGATGATTTTTATGCATAGATAAATCAATTTGCGGCCATAGTTAAGTATTTCCCTAAACGCTGATGCCGGTGAACCCGTTCTCCTCACAGACTTTCACATGTACTCCAGGCACAGTTGCACCCCTCCCTTTCTCCATGGTGCTCCTTATCCTTCCAACCCATGCAGCACCCGGCCTGCCCCCTGCTGGCAGGCACCGGGCAGGCTGTCTGCTTCCTGCCATGTTCACGGTGACGCGTCTCCAAACTCGTCCACTCCGACAAAACTCACTTCTACTTCGATTTACAGTACCGTTTGATTTGGCACAAAATTAAGAGACGAGCTAATTTGTATGACAAAATACAATAAATTTAAAAAAAGTCTGAAAGGACATAGTTTGGAGATTCAAGCGGCTTTGGCACTCTGTGATGTGATGCCATTTCCTTTTTTACCTTCTGCACAGGTCTGGCAGCATCTCTGTGCGAGGTAATGAGGTTTGCAGTGGTGTACAACAGAGTCTAAAGGTGGGCGGCACCGTGACCCCGACCCCTGGCAGAGGTCGCCGCCAGGGGGTCGGGGCTGCGGTCTGCGTCGACACTAACCTGAAAACGTATAGCGAACGTTATTGAGATGTTATCCCCCTCCCCCCCTCCCCCCTCCCTCCTCCCTCCCCCCTCCTCCCGTTCCTGGTGTGCCAGGCTCTCTGTGGCGCTATGTGCGCGCGAGCATGACCCTCTCGGGGTACCTGCCGCCTCTCTGCGACCCCAAAGACGGCAACTTGCTCATGGACGGTGGCTACATCAACAACCTGCCAGGCAAGTAGAGGTGGTGTCCCCCCCCCCCCGCAGTGTCCTCTTGAACACCTGCCCCCACAGGAGGGCGGGAGGTGGAGCGAGGGACAGGGAAGATTATTAGGAAGGGGAGGGGGGTTCATAGGATGGTAAGTATATATTTATAAGAGGGAGTTCCAGTGTGCTGACATGTCCCCTTCTGATAAATCAGGCTATAAATTAATGCACATGGTGCAACTCCTTTAATCGAGTTGGGGGCGGTTTAAAAATCGGCCTCTGAATCTAATGTTTTACTTTCATATTAAACACATCGAGGACTAATAACCTCGTTTCAGAAATGTGTAGAATTTTTTGGCAAAAACTGACCATTGAGTAAAACCAACTTGGGTTTTAAAAGTTTTTTTTACACTGAAAACAAACGATCTCTTGTCTCTCTTTGACAGACAAGACGTCAGTCTGGTTCCTCTCATGTTGAAATGAACATTCCTCTATTCGGCTGCGTGATTCAGTTGTATCATCATATCATATTGATATGATCTTATCATGTTATATTTCTTCCAAATTCCTGTAGTTAATACATTTACTTGGAGTTAGGGTTTAATGTTGAAACACAGTTCTGCTGTGAACTGCATTTATGAATCAATATCTGCACATATCCAGATCAATAATGTGATAATGATTTGCTTAGCTGAAAGATTGTTTTTTAAATCAAGATTTTGCTTCATTTCAACCAGAGGAAAGATGAGTAGAGTCTGTGTAGAAAAAAGGGGAAGAAGTTTTTTTTTTTTTTTTTTGTCTGCGCCCCATCAGGAACGATCTGATTACCTGAAAATGAACCAGAACAAATATGGAATTACACAGTCCAATAGTGTTCAAGTAAAGTACAACTGAGGGTTTCTGACAGTGCTGATGGTGCGCAGACGTGTCTGTCTCCGTGTACGTTCTGGTGGATAATGCTCTCTGTGCTGATCAAACACGGCCACATTTCACGGAGCCCTGCTCGCTATGGGAACACGTCTCATTATCTCCCATGAAATACTCGATCCTGAGGTTTGTGAAATGTGGTGCTTTCCGAGTCCAAGGATTGATCCAGTCCAAATGGAGCCTTGTAACATCAACGTCCTTTTTATTTCGGAAACTTTATTAGTCTGCCCGTTCCCTGGAGGGTTTGTGCTCAATCGTCTGCATTTATAGATGTTCTTGGCTCTCTGGATCGGTGCTGTGGGCTTCTGGGACGTCTTCCTGTTTCTGTCTTTGAATAGGCTCAACACCACAAAAATGCTCACTGTCCCAAGGCTCTTTTTAACACTGGCAAGTCAATGAGAAAGGCCACGACTTTGGGCCCAGTCTATATACATTCTTTTTAAAAAAAAAAAAATCGCAGCCCTCTGTCACTAATGGGCTATAAATTCCATGCAGTTATGAGAATTAAAAAAAAAAAGACATTTTTATGGTGCAAGCCTCTCATGTCTCCTTAAAAATGAACGTAAATGATCCTGAGACATGCCTATTAACGCAGGAATTATTGTGTCATCATCTCCGCTGCTGGGTTCTGTCGTGCTCTGTGTGTGTGTGTGTGTGAACGTCGTCGCGTCGCCCCCCCACAGCCGACATCGCCCGGAACATGGGCGCCAGGACGGTCATCGCCATCGACGTGGGCAGCCAGGACGAGACCGACCTCTGCAACTACGGCGACTGCCTGTCCGGCTGGTGGTTGCTATGGAAACGGATCAATCCCTGGGCAGAGAAAGTGAAGGTACGGCAGGAAGGGGGGTGGGGGGGGTGACTTCTGACGCTTTATAGAGGACTGTGTGTGTGGTGTGTGGGGTTGCGGCCATGACGCCATCCTCACGCCTCGCTCTCGCCCCTCCCTCCAGGTGCCGGACATGGCGGAGATCCAGTCCCGGCTGGCGTACGTGTCGTGCGTGCGGCAGCTGGAGGTGGTGAAGAAGAGCGCCTACTGCGAGTACATCCGACCCCCCATCGACCGCTTCAAGACCATGGACTTCGGCAAGTTTGATGAGATCTATGTGAGTTATTTCTCATGGTCATACACTCAGAATATGTAGTATTAAGCCGATCACCACCAGGCAAATCTTGCGGTTCAACCACACAGATAACAGAGTATAAATCTCCTGTCTGTGGCTGGGCACATGAACTTGAATGTGGATAAAATAATTTAATGTTACAGCTCTTTATACCCTGTTATTGAACTTAATGGATCAAATTGTGATTGTAAAACAAGGCAATTTGCAAAGGTTATGCAAAGACCAAAACAATTTACTCTGTAGGCTTTGTTTTATTGGATTTTAAAACATCCATCCATCCATTGTCTATCCCGCTTATTCCCTTTCGGGGTCGCAGGGGTCTGCTGGAGCCTATCCCAGCGCGTTAAGGCGAGAGGCAGGGATACACCCCAGATGGTCGCCAGCCAATCGTGGGGCACACACACCATTCACACACCATTCACTCTCACACTCACACCTATGGGCAATTTAGAGTTTACCAATTAACCTGAGCATGTTTTTTGTATTGTGGGAGGAAACCGGAGTACCCGGTGAAAACCCACGCAGACACGGGGAGAACATGCAAACTCCACACAGAAAGGCCCCAGACCCAGGCCCAAGGCGGTCTTGAACCTGCGACCTTCTTGCTGTGAGGCAACAGTGCTACCCACCGCACCACCGTGTCGCCCCGGATTTTAAAACATGTCCAACACAAACACACACACACACACACACAAACAAACACATATGAAGGACAGATTGGGAGTATTCTTGAGTAAATATAATACAAAAACTAATTAACAACAGAGTATTCTACAGTAGAGCCGATGATGTCTACAGAGTTGTTCTAATTCTCTCTCTTTCTTTGCCAGAAAGAGAGAGAAGTTTCCCACTATAATTTATTATAGTGATTTATTTTCTAATGAGAGTCTAATTCTGTAATTGCATGACTGGTTTGAAATGTGGCAGTGAGTCATTTTAGATTACTTTTTGTTATTCTGTGTACTATTATGCATTTTCTTTCCACCATTTGCTGTCATTTGCTGTTTTTTAAGGACGATAACTCAAAAGCTTCTAGACATATTTTTGTCAAACTTTCAGTGAAAGTTGGGAATGCTGCCATGAACAGATGAACACGTTTTTTGTAATGATGAAGAGAATCCTGGTTTTTAGATCGCTTTGAGTTTTTTTGTTTGGTAACATTACGGTAAATTATATCTGCTTTTCTAGTTATTAACTGTGATGCCCTTTGGAATTTCTGTTTTCAAAAGTTCAATATAAATAAAGTTTATTTTCCTTTGATATTTTAATATCTTGATATAGATTCAGCCTATGAGAGCACATTCATAAATCGCCTTACCCACACCTATAGTCTCTTTCTGTGAGGGGAATGTGGATCCTTCTAGTAGAATTTACATATGCTTTTAAGACAAAAGCTGCATTTAAACGAATGTCAATGCTGCATGGAAAATGTGTGCAATAAAAAAAATGTGGCTTCTGTAACATAGTGTGATCTGTTTCTGATAATGACCAGAAAGATGGTTAAAAACAATAGGAGCTTATGGATGTTTAATATAAATGTTCAGTTTTTTACTGTGTAATTTTGTTGCATATGAATATTTTACCACTGATATCCTGTTCTGCAAAGCATTATTGACTCAAACTGTTCTGTAATCTCCCTTTCAGGACGTGGGCTTCCAGCACGGCAAGCTGGTGTTCACCGGCTGGGCCCGAGGAGACATCATCAAGAACATGCTGAAGGACCACCGCTCGGCCGACTACAGCAACAGCAAGAGAACGGACGTGAGAGGACACGCGTGGACACGAAAAATCACGTTCTCTGTCACAGTCGTCGAGCTTCAACGCATAATATTAACAACTCATTGTCTGTCAGTCTTGCACGTGTCCAGGAGCCGACTTCACGGACCTTGCAGAGATCGTGTCCAGGATAGAGCCGGTGCAGAGCTACGTGGATTCTACAGCCGATGGTGAAGTATCACTTCCTGTTATCAGGGTTGAATGTTCTTTCTTTGGCCTGATGGATTTAAACACAGCGCAGTGGACTAAAAGTTAAAGTCTCCCTCACAAGATGTACGGTTACACCTCAAGATCATGTTTGATTTAATCACTGCGATAAACACGAGGTCGTATCATTCACCTGGTCTGTTGTACTGAAATACAGGAGGATGCGTCCCTGGTGTTTTATGGACGCTTCCTGAAGCCAGGGGCTCGCCCACATAAATTCTCTATAACATCCCCTCTAAATCTTCCCGTTCAGCGGAGGAGTCGGACTGTCTGACGGAGTACGAGGAGGACGGGATGGACACGGTGAGGGAGGAGGAGGGGGAGGAGGAGGAGGAGGAGGCGGACGACCCCGAGGACCACTCCCCTGGAGAGTGGGGCCAGAACGGCGTCTTTCAGACTGTGAGCAAATACGTCCCACGATGTCCCGCATTTCACATAACAAAACTAAATCCAACAATTGGTTCAATTAAAGGGACAGTTCAGCATTTTTGACAATTTGCCCAGAATCATGATTCCCATAGTCGTACCAATAGGTGCTTTGTCGAAGAAAAGCTGTGTGAGTTTTTTTTAAAAAGGCAAACTATTAGCTTAGTAGCAGTAGTAGTTGTAGTAGTCGTAGTCGTGGCACCTATTGCTGTGACAATGGTAATTATGACGATGATGAGTCATTATTAATGTAGATAAAGACTGATTTAACAGAATACTATGTATTATACTGAGCATCTTATTACCACATTTTTCTACACATACACACTACAGTTTTATAATTATTGTGAGATTATATTTTTTCCCGTTTTTTTGAAGATTTTCAGGAGAAGCAAATTTTGAAGCCACAGAAAGGGAAATTACTGGTTTTGGTCTTTTAATTACTTTAAAATAAGACAAATGTAGAGCATCAACAGGAACATTTCAATTATTTAATTTTCAATAACCGTTGACCTCTCCAATTCAGTTTGTGTAGTTGGTTTTACTAAAACTGTTCATGTCTGGCTTCCAAATTTAAAAGTGATAAAACAAAGGCTGTTCTTCTGTTTTTTTTTTTCTCCTTGTCTTACATTTTTGGAGAGACCTCTGGAGGCACAAACGCATCAGAATATTTATTACAGGCACGAGGTAACAGTAACCTGCACCAATTAGACTGATGAACGAGTACCTGCACACTGCAATCTCATTTCCTTTAGTTATTCTACATGGACATGACAATGTTTTACCTACAAATGATTTAACCTTTATTTAACCAGACCGATCCTTAAGAACACACAGTTATTTACAAAGACTGAAAAGAGACAAAGCCTCAGGGCTTTATAAAATAAAATAAATAAATAAAAAAACAAACTCTACAAGACAAATCGATAAAATAACATCACACACACACACACACAGCAGCAGCAGCCAGAAACAACATAAATAACGAAAGAGCTGCACATACCGGCAAGAAATAGAGCAGGAATGTCAGCGAGAGGAGCAGCGTGTGGGGGCAGGTACCAACGGGGCGACTCATTGAAAACGCCCATATATTTGTTTATTTGATGATGTCTTTTGCTCTGCAGGATGAGGAGAAATCCGTGAGGCAACGCAGGAAACTGACCAGTGACTCCACCACATCAGAAGTGTCTGACTGCTGACAGCGGGCCGCGGGGGAACAGGAGGTGTTAAACCAGACCAAGGGCCAAATTCTGAGTCCATACGTTGTCAAGGAGAAGGGACCTGGACGCCACACAAACTTCAATATACTGTTTTTTTGTTTTTGGAGGGAATCGCTGTTCATCCTTTACGCTGCGGAAGCTTCTCCTCTGAACGATTATCACGCGGCTCCCTCTCCGCTCCCACGCTGGGCTCCATCATCACTTCTAATCCTGACTGCGTCGAACGCTCCACATGTGGCACTCTGAGAGTTCTCCCTGCTCGGCATCCCTCCTTCCTGCCTGCCTGCCAAACCCAAAACCTGCCAAAAAACACCAAACGGGAGTCCCCTGGTCATTTCACTCCAGAAACCACAGACCATTCATTTCTTGTGTGAGTGTGTGTGTGTATGTGTTGGTGTGCCTGTGTTAGAATGACTGCATGGTACACACTTGAAGAGATATATATGGAAATAGTAGCAGGTCTGTGAAAAGACAAGTAGGGCATGATCAGACTTAGGTAGGTTTAGTGTAGATGTCACGTAGGGAGTCAAGTAGGGGAAGATCTAAAGCAGAAAAGATGTTCACGTAGACACCAAAGCAGTTTATGTGGAAAGAACAGAGCCAGGAAGGATAAGATGTAATATGGGATTCAGAAAGGTGCTGTAGAGAGGGTGTTTTTCTTTTTTTAATGACTAAAGCGAAGGAAAAGAGATGGACCACTGAGTAAAGTGTCATTTTATTTTAACTTATTTAAAACTCACGCACAATAGAGTAGCAAGCTTGAAGCGTTGTCGGCAGAAAATGGAGACGAGGGATGAACGAACCGATGACTGTATCCGTGTGGTTTTTTTTTGTTTGTTTTTTAAATGATGCCTTTTCAACCGGTGTTCGATTGACTCGGCGGCGGCAGGGAAGAGAGCGAGCGATCGTTCCACTGGCACTAATCGACGAAGCAGTTCACACACACACACACACACATGCAGCACTCAGGGTTTCTGCATTTACAGAAACAGATATAACTCACAGGGAGAAGAAGAAGAAGAAATATCCTCCGCGAAGAGATAATAAGGTATATGTGAACATTTTTATTTCAGGCTGTACAGTAATGTAAATCTTGAAAAGGAAAAAAAAAAACATACCAACAAATAACAGTGAAAAAATCCTAGTAATTGGTGTGAAAGCTGCATAGAAACCCTGAGTACGCCTAAACTGTAAACGGAAACTTGCATCATGTAACTAACACTTTAATTAACATGGACCTCTTGTAGAAATTGTAACAGGATTATATTATAATATACACATTGTTGATATTCATATATGTATATGAGGTGGGAATTTGTAAATCGATGCTTTGCTGCAACAAGGGAACCTATATTTAAACAGAAAAAAAGGATTTCTTCTCTAAAAATGTTTTTTTTTTGTTCTCTGGATGGTTGCCAGATTTACTTTTTGTTTATTTATATATGTTAACTACTAGCTTTTTAAAAGGAAATGACTTTCTTTCTTTTTTTTTTAATTGGAGGGGGGGGAAGTGTCTTATTTTAATTAACTTGCTTTAGCTGTTTTGCACTGAAATATTTGAAGTTTTCCTTGCTCGGGTGTTCCATCCACCTTGAGATTCTAAGGAAAGTAAAGATAAAAAGATATCGGTTAATATGCATATTAAAGAATAAATATAATATGCATCATGTCTTGTGGCGTTTGAGTTCTGTCTCATACTGTTTCATGCATGGAATGAGATACATTTTTTTTTATTTAACCAAAGATTACAGAGTCAATCCTAAACAATATAGTTGGCAATGACATTTGTTCTGAAAATCTTAAATTTAGTTAACAGGGCACTGATTAGACAATTTATCAGGTCGCTCATGACATTTAAAAGTCCATTTGTATATATTTTTCATAAAAATGTACAATTTTAAGCATTTAAACTGCCTAAAATATAAAACTAGTTTTGATAGCACACGTTTTTAATTTTGTAAAAGCTTTTTCAACACATTTTTCACATATTTTCCATCGTCCCAATTAACAGTGAACATGTCTACATTCCTAATTACTAACATTTTTATTATCATATATGAAGTAATGACAGGCCATTAAACTGACTGAGGTGGTGGTGCACCATCATTTATCTCTTGAGCATATAGTGACTATACATTTTATTACATTTGACTAAGCTACACATTATAACTCTATTACTTTGTTAGCGTTGGCACTGTGTCAGCGCGGTAACAGGAAACGCCTCATCGCTATGGACTAACGTGTGAAGGAGACACGCAGTGGAAAATTCTCCACGGTTCACCGCAGTTAATCAGATAAATGAGGCCGCGAACGGTAGCAGGCTGAGAAATACCCAGGTGGAGTTCCTTTCAAACCTCTGAGATCATTTGCACCTGCAGCGTATGCTGAAAAAAACCAATGCAAAAATCGTTCAAGCGTCCATCTTTATTTGGAGGCATGGCAGCTTCTAATAGAGTTACGCTCAATCCAGTGAGCTACGTTAAAGTAGGAGAAATAGATTTTTCTGTTCAATCAAAGGTGTTTTTTTTTTACACATGTTGCCTTTTCAATAGAAAAGTTGCTGGATATTGTGAGAAAATAGATGTGTAGAATAAAATAGAAAAAAAAAGTTCCCTGATCAGAGGGGTTGGACCATGTGAGTGAAAACAGCCAGCTGTGCCGTGGGGGGGGGGTTGGGGTATCGTTCCAGTTAAAACCCAACATATTTACCTTTCCTGACCAGAGTTGTTCCTGGTTTCTCCTCATTGGGCTCCTGAAGCTTCTCGCCATGACCCCGTGCGGCGTGCTGTGCTGCGTCGTCCTGCTGCTGGCGGCGGCTGCTGCTCAGGCCCCGAAACCCTGCAGTAAGTCCCTGATGGAGGATTACAGTAGTAATAATAATAATAATAATATTACAGTGTGATGGTGTGTGTGAGTGAAGCTGGACTTCAGGTGCATTTAAGAGAAGGAAAGAAGACACGTTTAGATCGAGCAGTGGAGGCCGTGAAGGAGGAAAAAAAATATTTACGCATATGATGGATTGGAACAAATAAAATGGCAGCAGAGAAAAACTACTCAAAAGCTGCTTTTTTTGTTTCAACTGGTAATTTATTTTTTCTATTTTTGATAATAAATAGATTAACAATAAAATATGAATATTAAATGATGGTTTGGTTAAATCATAATCCAAATTACATTCTCAATACAGTTACAGGTATTACTATTACTGTGTTTTTGTGTGTGTGTGTGTGTGTATGTATATATATATATATATATATATATATATAAAGTGCAAGTTATTCATTTTGAAATATATAT
Source organism: Eupleurogrammus muticus (assembly GCA_036785175.1). Lineage (NCBI taxonomy): Eukaryota > Metazoa > Chordata > Actinopteri > Scombriformes > Trichiuridae > Eupleurogrammus > Eupleurogrammus muticus. The sequence goes on from JAYKQN010000003.1 coordinate 29,594,009, forward strand.
ATATATAAATATATCAATAAAATAAATAAAAAAATGTATTATTTAAATAAATATAAATATTAAATGATGGTTTGCTTCAATCAAATTCCAGCATTAAATGCAATATAGATATTATTCTCTCAATACAGTTATTACTATTACGGGTATTCATATTACTATATATATATATAAAGTGCAAGTTATTCATTTTGAAATAAATATATACAAATATAATTATTAAATATAAATATTAAATGATGGTTTGGCTAAATCAAATTCCAGTATTAAATGCAATATATATATAATTCCCTCAATACAGTTATTACTATTACAGGTATTAATGTTAATATATATATATATATATATGCATCTAAATTTGATTAAACCAAATGCATTCTAATCACATATAATTGTGCAATATAATGCAAAAATATTCCTTAAGCATAAATCTGGGTAAGGAATATGGGTTTCAGAGTACAGATTTGTAATTTTTTCCTTCTACCATAGTTGTTCCACCTCTGATGTCTGGAGGCTTGACCGTGGTGAGTCTCACTTTGCATTTGCTTGCTCCGTTTTTTTTTTCTTTTTTTTAATCGTAAGGCCCTGAAAATGTACCCACGTCAGGTGATTTCTTTCCTTTCACTTTCTGCTCTCTGTCGTTTTCAGATGGCCAACAACGTCCTCACCACAGGAACAATCAGCTACGATGCCTTCGGTCAGAGGATGCGTATACGAAGCTTCGGCATGGCCGACAATAAGCCCGTTTTGATGGAGCAACTGATGCTTTTCAACCAGGTATTAGACCCTAAGTAATTTGAAGTGTGTTTTCAACAAAAATGCAAATGCATTTTTCATCTTTCTCCAGACTTTAACAGGTATGCCCCATGGTCCCTGAACGCAACACGTCCTTTATAACAAAACAGCCAAAGGCAACAAAGATGTGAAACAGACAAAACGAGAGCAACACTTGTTTTCTGTCTTCGTCCCTCCAGGAAGTTTATTATGAGGTGGACTGGAGAAAGTTCTCCTGCAAGAAGAAGGCGCTGGACATCAGCTTTGTTCCCATGCAGGTCCCTCCTGACGCCAACCTGATGGGTCAGGTGTTCCTGGGCTCCTCCTCCTCTTGGGGAATGGGTGTGCTGGTCAACACCTGGTTTGGAAACATGGCACAGAATGGTAGGAAGGATCGTTGAGGCCTGAACCGAGAAGTCAGGCTTCACTTTGACACAGCCCGAGGCCACAGTATGGTCCATTTGGTGACTGATTGAGTCATTACAGGTGATGAAAAAGGGCCAAAATTTGACATATGGCCTTAACTGTTGGATGCATTACATGCTGCATGACTCCAGCCAAACTCACAAATTAAAACAACACAACATTCGCTGCAATAAATAAAATCAGGAATAACAGGAATAAATACACAATTATACATTCCTGCAGCATAACTTTGATGCAAACATACATATTTTGGCCTGATGAATGTATACGAACAATGAGAGGTGGATATGATGGATTTGAAGTTGGGTTTTTTTGATTGAATTATGCCAATCAAACATATTTGTACAATAGAATATTTGCTAAGTGACATAGTGAGTTATGTAGATAATTACCTGCTGAATAATTAGCATGTTTTCAGTGCGTTATTACTAAAATCACTTTATTGTTTATTGTTAAACCTGCATATGTAACATGTCATTTTTGTCTTCAGGCACATATTCAGCCGTCTTCACTGAAATCGGCTGCATCCCTATGACCATCACTGGCTACAGTCCATTTTCTGGATGGACTACGCTCAGGTGAGAAGAATATTCATTATACAATTCTACTTTTCATTTTAACACCTATCGGTTAAGACTGTATTAAGTCTTAACATTAAGTGACTTTAAGTTTTGAAAAATAATCTTATACCCCCCATCTTATTATCTATAAAATATTTCTCACTGAGGGTAATAATTAAATACAATATTAGACATATTTTTTATGGCTGCAACTTAATCAAATGGAAATCGGTCTTGTGCATTATATTATTCTTATTTCCACCTTTCCATGTATTAAAATCTCTGAGAACTCTTCTCATAGAATAAATTGTGATGAGCTCAACAAAGTTTGGATGCATGCTTTCAGAGTTTGAGTTGCAGTCAGTGGGATTTAAGTGGAAAAAAGAGGTTAAAACCACCATTTAGTGACGGTTTACTGTCAAACTTAAGATCAGTTCAAAAGTCAAACAAGGTTCTTTGTAAATTTGTATGTTTTTTTGTTGATATTGCAGCACGTTCAACTGGGTCCTTGGCAGCGTAAACCCCATGGACTTCATTCCTCCTTACATTTGTGCCAAGGCTGAACTGGAGGAGAATGAGACACCAGACACCGTCTTCACCGCCTTGGACTCTCTGGCCAAGAAGACCATGGACGACAGTGTTTAGTAAGAATAATCTGGAATACCACGGCTCGCTTTGGGCAGAAGAACAAACCTTCAGGACAAATTATGATTTAGGTTTATAATGATTAACAAGATTGTGTTTAGATGCTTTTCCACAATTTTATGCCATCAGATAACGGTAAATGACTGCAGGTCGAAGGAAGAACAGTAAGACTGAATCAAGGATAAGTGATAAAAATTAGAAGATGCGCACTGAATCAACCTGAAATAAAAACCATGTGTGGCTGCATTCCTGCTATCGCCTGTATCCACTTCTCAATAAAATCGAATAAATGTCGTGCTGAGAGTTTGGAGTTGGATGCTTGGGGGACCAGGAGTGGAGCAAGTACTGAAGATTGGTACTTAAGTAAAAGCACAAATACCCTGCACCATATATATATATATATATATATATATATATATATATATATATATATATAGCTCCTTTGAACATCTTTATAGCATTATACCACTATAAGGCTCCTCAGATCCAGTTTTAAAAGATTTATAAAGACTATTCTATTATGACTTGTCTTCCCTTGTCTTATGTGATTGGATTCAACAAACACAAAACAGACCAAACATGAACATGTCAGCTGGATTTTCATTTGCTGCTGTTAGCAGTCTTATTATATTTAAAATATAGTTATGTTTGTCTTTAGGCTTACTGTCAGGGCCCAGGTCTAGATCTACATGCTGCTGTAGGCTTTTCTTGATAGGAGATATCAACACTAGGTCGTCTGCATACAGCAAGACCTGATTTCTCTGTCACTTAGGATGACACCAGATGCTGAAGATTGTTTAAGTGTTTGAGTCAATTCATTTATATTAATGTTGAATGGAGTAGGGGACAGATTGTCCCCTGGTATTACTCCACATTCTGGAGAAAACAAATATGCTTGTTTACTGCCAATTTTAACAGTAAGAGGATCTTATTCCTATTTCCGTTACTTCATAGAAAAGGCTGACATATTCGCTGCACCAACATCTGTATTGACCTTCTCATCTAACTTTCGTCGAGTAAGCTGATAATCATGTGTCAGCACCTTCAGCGTGGCATTGGGTTCCTCACACCTCATGCATTTCAGTCCTCCTCCTATCTGTGGAAGAGCTCAAGTGAGGGAGAAAAGGACACCAGATACTATTTCTGCAGCCTGGGGGCCACTGGCAAGGTCAACTAATGCACAGAAAATAAGCATCTGTCTAAAACACCACAATAATCAACAATATTGTGCAAGAGAACTAAATCCTGATGTAACAATCATCGAATGTAATGATGTTGTTTTAAAATTATCAAGGTTGTTCTAACAAGTCACTGTAGAATACATGGAGAAGCACAATGAATCCAAGAAATATGGAGTATATTCTGTCAAAGTAAAATAAATTTTATTGTCAATTTCTTCACATGTACTTGACATACAAAGGAATCGAAATTTCGTTTCTCACTATCCTATGCGTTTTACATGTACAACAACATCAAAGTGCAGGTGCACAAGACGAGACAATCCTAAACTACAATGGTAAAGTGCAGTAGCTTAAGGCTACTTTTGCCTAGTCTTACTAAACTAGAAACAAACAAACACGTATGACAGGACAAGACATTAGTAGTAAGGTGTGGAAAGACAAATTCAACAAGGCAAAACTGGGTTACTGTTTTCATTGTTCTAATGGATCCTATCACTCTTGAGCCCTACTTTCCTTGTTTTGTGTTGAAATAAATAGTAAAAAAAATAATCGAGACATAAATAAAAAAAATAAGAGATATGGAGTGAGAATAAAGTGGGGAGAAAAAACATGATATAGATGCATTCAAACTTTGTTTGGCATCTTGATTATTTGATAAAATAAAATAAAAGCATTGTATATGGTCTTCCATGCTTTGGCAACCTACATTGATGTACATTCCTCTGTAGCCCCCATGTTACTTTTACTTATTTTTTATTAGTTGTCTTTCATATTTAGGTGTTTAAGTTTACTTTCTGAGTTAATTTTCTAAAATAGCTAAGCGTCTACATGGGTGTGTGTAATTTACTGACAGACATTGAACGCCTCATCGGTCGTTGGAGATGCGCAATGGCACGGAACTCCCGCGGGCCCCAACGCAAATCTCGCGAGAACGGGCGTGAATCACGTTGCCGCCGGCGGCGAATGGCGGCAAAACAGTTTCCGCGCGCGGGAAGGACACACCGCGCATAAGTACAGCTCGGAAACGCCGGAATTTACCTCTAATGGACACGGAGACGGTTGTTGTGAGCGAGCTTTAGCCGGGTCGGCTAAACTAGTAACCGTGAAGCTAGCTTGCTCCAAGTGCAGTGTTAGGAGAGAGTGTCCGCTGTTTCAGGAGAGGAAAACGCCCGACTTTCAGTGAGCACCCTGGACTTCTAAAGCTCCCAGAACGTCTCGGTAAGAGTGTTTTATTTAAAGTTATGTTGTCACTGCGCCTATTTTGACTTACAAGCAGTGTTTTTGCATCAGAGTGGTCAATGTAATGTGGCGCTTTAAGCTAATAGCCGCGAAGCTAGCTTGCGCCAAGTGCAGAGTGACGTCAGCCTACGGCCAGGCGGCCATGTTGGAAAAGTTCATTTTTCTACTTTAACTGTTTTAAAATTAAGTCCAGAGATTTTAAAATGAACCAGTACAGTTTATAGCTCATAATTCAAAACTTTACACTAAGTTCAGTGTTCCAAAGATATAAAAAATGATTTAAGTCATAATCTCCAGCAGGACCAGAGACAGCAATTATTTTTTTATATCAGCTTTAAAATTTTCACTATTCTTCAGATTTCTCTTTATCTAATTTTAATCCTTATCCATCCAGGGTTTAGTATCTAAATCCTGGTATTTCTTTACACTTTGTTTCCATTCATTCAGGCAGCACTAGTAGCAGCTGCATCAAACATTACAGTATATTCTCAAAAGCATTAGGGGGAAACTTGCTGCTGAAATGGTCTTTATTCTGAAATTAAAACCAGATGTGTATTCCTTAAGGTTGAGTCTGTATCAGTACTGAATTTGCCATCAAATTCTGTTTATTGTCATAGCTGTGGTGCTGCCTTCCTCCATGCTCCTGGCTGTTGCTCTGTGTTTTTCGTGTTGATGTGAATGAAAGGTTGAAATTCAATATTTATTTATTAAACTAATGTATAAATTAACAAACACAATGTCCTTTTCCTGTGTGACATAATTTAAGAGAATTGCATTTTTGAAGCTACAACCAACATATGTACGAACACCTCTAGTGAATGACTCAACTTCAGATTGTTGTTTAAAGTGTAATTTACACATGCAAGTTTTAACTGTTTATTTGCAAATGTAGGTTACAACTAAACAATGTTGCTTAAAAGTTGTATCATACATTTGAGGTGTTCTTGCACATTTCGATGTTTACTTGCAAATGTAAATGGGACAATGTCATGTGGTGTAACCCTAAAAACTTGGTACCAAAGAGTTTAGCTCTACTAAAAAAGATGTTTAAAAAATAAAACATGCTATCAACTAGTTTTATATTCTAAGTGGACTAAATATTTATAATCTTTCATTCTTTTTGGTTACACCATTTGACATTTTGTCAAAAATTGCTGTGTGGTTTTGGGGGGGAAAGCGTACAAATGGACTTGAATGAAATGAAACCAACATGAACACAAAATTGTGTACACTGTGAGATACTTGATGAATGCTTTTAAAACTTTATTTAAAAAAAGTTTTGACTTTCTCATCTTGTCAACCATTATTTATCACTGACCCACTTGCACTTCTGAATGTTTCGGGTCCACAGCCCACTCCCGAGTTCAGTGTTTAGAGGATCGGGGCTGGGCCTGGAGCTGAAGAGGAGGAGGAGGAGGAGGAGGCCGACATTGAAGAAATGCCGATGAATGAACCCTGGTATTTTAGATTATTTCCCCATCCATTTCTACACTAGAGAACACCACATATAATTGTCTATATAACAAAACCATTGGTAGCTATGATGGGAAAACTAACGAGTTGGATAGCCGACCTTAATGAGACAGAATATATGAGCAAGAAGTTAATAGGTCCCTCAGTTCAGATGCTAAGTTTAGATGAATAGTTGGCCTACCTTCATGTCCTCGGCTATGCAATCTTGTCAGATAATTAGCTTCGTAGCACAGCAGATGATAGATGGCGCGGTCACATTGAGAAAAGAGTTGCTGCTTTTCAGCCTCATTGTGATGCAGCCTTATTTGAATTTATTTATGCTTACAGGAATGTGGATTTTTTTTTAATTTTTTGGGAGGTACATAGGCCCAATGCAATCCAGCCACATTCATGCCTGCAATTTATTTTACTTTGGACTGATTTTTAATGTTTTTTCATGTTAAGAGTAAATCTCTTTGAACTTTAGAAAAACTAAAAAACTTTAAAGTGCCTTTCATGCTTGCATTGCTACTGAGCTTTTACAGAATAGATCACCTCAGAATGGGAGAAAGATTATGACTTAAATTGGTGTTTGTTTTTCAGATTCAAGGTAGAATTGCTTCTAATATGCTACTGGACAGTTATGTTTTAATGTATTTTATTGGCATATTTTTGTTTAATAAACTGGTGGACTTACATTGAACATGTTCTCTTTAGTAATGTGATTCATTCAGCATCAGAGGGGGTTTAAAGGGGCATCATAAAAACATACACACAATTATTCTTTAAAAAACAGGAGTACAGTTAATATTAATAAATTACAGGTAAATTAATCTGGGTGCTGTCTATAAGGCCAGTAGAGCCGAACAGTGTTAGATCTCTACATAAACAACCACTGCATGTCTTATAACCTGAGTACACAATACCTGTATAGATATTTTGAAATGCCTAATGTGTTTTAAAGATTTTATCCTCAGTATAAAACTGTAGTACTGACAGGCTTACAGCAGATGGAGGCAGTATTGCTCTTTTCTCACAGGTACCTGGTTTGATTTAAATGTGTTTACCTAATTTGCCTCCTGCTCTAAAGGATTTCTGAACAGGAGTATTCCTCATTGTAACCCACATGGTAATATATAAACAACCAGTGGTTTATACGACTATAAATCAGTATAATGAAGTCGTAAGAGACGTGGATGTTTTGTCTTTACACATGTTGTAAATAACTCAAACTGCTCCTGAAGCGTCCATAGGTAGTACACAAATAGATTATCAGTAACTGATTATATAACACACTTGTATATACTGTGTAAACATAAATAGAATAAGAAGCTGAACTATTTTTTTTTTATTTTATTTGATGTTTTCAACAATTTTAAACTCGCCTGTGAATGGTGAATTGTGCAAGTCCAGTAACAATTAATATTTTAAAGGCATAGTAAGGATTTGCAGTTCTCCCAAATATATATACCATAACAATGATTGCAGCTGGAAGACTGTTGTTCATTTAGTAGTTGTCTTCAACTGGTACAAATGCCTCATACACTAAACCATATGTTGCACATATAAGAGAAACAATCACCCATTTGACAGTTAGCCCTTTGTCATTCAGTGGTTGAATCTATTTCAAATGAAAGAACTTATGAAATGAGAAATGAAATCACTCCGCCGTGTCTTCTCGAATTGGTTGACTCACCCTCTGAACATTCCTAATTTACCATTAGTAGTTCTCCTCACTTCAGGGAGTTGTGAGTCATCCTCAATAAGAGCCCAAGGTGTTTATAGGTGGCTCTGTAACCCTGATATAAAAAATTACTCCTCTGTCCAGTGTGATTAAAGAGACCAGTCTGTGCTGGAGGTAAATAGCCTTGCTAGTCTGTCCAATTATCAGTCTAATGATTATCCAACCTTGCTGGGAATTTAGGTGTAGGAAGAGAGTGTAAAGTCCCTGTTGTGATAAGAACATTCCATTGTGAGCACAGTTCTATCATTTAATTTTACTACTTTTAAAGCAAAAAATGTTAAAGGAGATGCTGATGCAGATTTAGTAATTTTGTGCCTGACTGCTACTCAGTGAAAAGTAAACCCACTCGCCTCAAAATTCTCAACATGTGCCACGTAAAGCTTGTTTAACAGCTGCACACAAGAAGTAAAACAGCAGTGAATGAGGTGCTGGCAGCCACACAGAGGAAGATTTTATCCCTTCTCTGATATTGGACGGTCTGTCCAGGGACTTGGCCAAACATATCTCAAAAAATACTGACGTGATTGTCTGAAAATGAGCTCGAAATGCTCGTGGTGGGTGTACACCACACTCCTGGTTTCATCTAGCACCTTATCCTGACATATTTTACTTATTTTCCCCAGTGAGACAAGTTCTAATCTAATACAACAAAATCATTGGTGTGCTCCTATGTTTTCATGTATGTGTTAAAACGTTATGGCAAATTAAATGTGTGTGTGTGTATATATATATATATATATATATATATATATATATATATATTTACACATACCCCTGTCAAATACAAGGGATTTCTTGTTTTTTTTTTGTTTGTTTTTTGTTCTTAAAAATTTGTATTTCACCTCAGTTAAAAAAGGACACAAAGGAAAGTCTTTCAACTATAAAGTGTGTGTGTGTGTGTGTGTGTGTATATATATATATATATGTATATATATATATATGAAATATAAATCTGTAAGTGGGAAAAAAACTAAGAAATCCTTAAGTGTGAAGGGCTTAAGTGTTCTTGTTATTCAAACATAATATTCTGATTGTACTGTCAATGGGGTGTTAATGAATAAACTATATATATATATACTGTAAAAAAAAAAGGAATAAAATGTGTGGTTGTTAAGTTTAATACTACAGCCCAAACTTACAAATCACAGTTCAGCGTCACGCCTGCTGTCTGTACAGAAATACAAGTCAAGTATGCAGACCTCAGTTCTTTGTATGCTGCAATGAAAAACTTTTTTTTTTATTTTGCACTTGAATAGTTTGCCTGGTTGTGTGCACACATGGTCCCTCTTCTAAATCAGTCAGCACTACATCGTTTGATTTAAAATGCACAAAAGAGACTCTTTGCTTTGAATGCTAATGAAATAATATGAATGGATTTTTTTTTTTGCTCTAAAAGGGTTAATAGGCTGACTCCAACAGCATTTGGTGCAAATCAGGATGACTTATGCCACTGCATTTGGTGCGGCATGGCTGTAAATCCAAACTGTTTCAGTGATTACAGGATTTCTCATCCGTGTGTGACGCTTCATCAGGAATATACAGATGCAAATTAATACACGCTGTCATCTGCAGACCTGTGGGTGACTTATTGTGAAGCTGGAATGCTGCTGCAGAAATTCATTCAACTGAGGTTTAGCTTTGGCATCATGCAGGTGAAATAACCGTGATAGCAGAGGGGTTTCCAGTGGCTTGTGCCATTCACATCTATCACTTGCATGAACACTGCAAAATGTCTATGGAGCCCAATAATCATCCCCTGAAGTAATATTATCTCCAGTTTACCCCAAAAATTTGCGTTTTCGTTTATTTTAAATTGTAATGTTTTTTTCTGTTTTGCAAACAATTGCATTAGCACACATGAGTAATTCAGCTCAAATGCACAGTATCAGACCTGTCATGACATTTAAATATTTGTGGCTAATCCCTGAGTGTTTACAGCTTTAGTGTGTATAAAAAAAACGTTATTCAAGAGAAACACGTTTTAACGGGGGGGGGGGAATGCATCAACAAATTAATCTTCAATTTCACCCGCTGCACACGCAACAAACAAATGGCTCGAACACCATTTTTTTTTCATGCTCAGTTTACCGAGTGCTCATAGACTGATCAAAGAGCCCTAATTGCACACATTAGTGGGTGACGCCTGCATTGTGTGGGTACTACATGTACAAATAAGACTCAAGGTGACCGCTTTTAATATGCATGTGTGTGTGTGTGAGCATGTGTAGGTGTGTTTTGAGTTTTGAGTGTTAACCGCTGTGTATTTGTGTGTGAGTGAGTGACGCAGCTGCAACTGTGTTAGTCACTGCGACCCTTTGCTATTCAGGGGAGGGTGACGGATGTCAGGAGGTCGGCCACCAATTATCCGTCTGTTTTCGTCACGATGCCCATTCTCCCACTTCCTGTCTTTCACTTTCTTTGTCATTCATGTTCTGTCTCTGGGAAGAAAAGGAGATGAGCTTTTTGTTTCTATGAGTTTTTACTGCTCATACTGTTCATCTTGGTTTAGGTTTTACAGCAGCTTTAACTTGGCTAAAATAATAATAATAGATAATATTATTTAATAATTGTATAACTTTATTTGTTCTTCCCTCCCTTTTTTTTAATTCTTGTTTTAACACTAAAATTCCATAACTATGAGCAGTCATTTAGGTCCAAACCAATCAATAAGGTAATGCATTTGACCTATTAGAGTGAACTTTTAAAAACATGAAAAAAACAAATTTACATTTCAACAAATATATTTATATAAGGCTTTCCACCTCAGATAGTTCCCCTTTATTTAGTTTGTTGGTTTCTCTTCAGCTCTCATAAGTTGTATTGTTAGTATTAGCAGACAATATGAGATAATCTGTTAACTTTTATAGTACATGAATATATTATAACCTTGTATAAAATGAGCTTTTATGCATATTAGGCAGGTATCAATCTTTATACCAAGAAATTAAAGTCTTATCTGAAAACGTCTGCATTAATGTTCCAGGTAACATGGTGTTACAAATATATTTGGTAGCTTGTATTTTCATCTGGAGTCTTATTATTGAATCTTTTGTAATGTAGGCTCAACGTATGGTCCTAAAATTAATTAACTGATGTGCCATTTCTCAAACATGTGATGTTGAATGTGTGCAGGCCCGCTCCCCCAGTCTGCATGTTAATATAACGTTAATGTAGCCCTGGGCAAGATACTTAACCCCAAATTGCTCCCAGCGGCGGCTCCATCCGTATGTGAATGACCTATAAGAGTCATCTGATGAGCTGTTTTATGGCAGCCGTTGCCATCAGTTTATAACTGTGTGTGTGTGTGTGTGAATTGATGAATGAGTACTTTTTAGTGTAAAGCGCTTTGAGTGGTCAAAAGGATGGGAAAGCCGCTATACAAATACAGTCCATTTACCATTCTAGGGGAAAAATATTCAGTAATTCACGAGAGGAAAAATGGCGCAGCATGGAATGTGATTTTATATTATCTTCATATATATTTTTATAATCTTGTGAATGTTTGGATTTAAAATGAACTTTTTATGTGGAGATGTGATGAACTCCTTAAAAAAAATCAGTATCTGTTCAGTTTAGTTGATATGAACTAACATAAGAAACACGAAGTTGCACTTTTTTTGGCATTAGCATTTAACTAAGATCATGTTAATTTATTAATGGGGGATTGTTGCTCAGATGAATCTTGGTGGTTTTTAAAAGAGCTCCCCCAAAGAGAAGCGCTGGCTCCACAGAAGCAATTAATCATTTATATAGCAAAAGGTTATATAGTTATCCTTTTGGCTATAAATGATTAATTACTTATGCAAGTTTGCGGATGAACATTTAACACAAATACTGTTTATAGTCTTCTTATAAAAGATGATGCATTGTAGTAGATTAAACTGCCTGAACATTAGGTAAAAGAATTCGATGAGCTCAGCTAAAAAGGTTAAATAGAGGAAATAATCTCGTAATAGAATATTTCGCCTCATTATTCTACAGAATGGGCTTTAAATTATGTTCCTTAAGAACTTAAAGTACTTGCCGATTATACGTTTTAATATTGGACTTTTTACCTTCTCACTTTTTTTTCATAATCTATTTTTTCCTGATCCCATAGAGTTGCTCTAAACAATATTTTTATGCAAACAATAGATCAAATCACTCCCATATAAAAGGAGTCTGTCATGGTGAGCCGCCACAACTCGTTCATGGGGATTTTTTTAATTTACTTTTCATCAATCTTGTTGGCAGCTGTCACAGTGAAAACATCCACCATCAAACCACAGACAGTAGGCTAGTGAACATAGTGGAGCATTCAGCTGCTTGGGATCCACATATAGTTGGTGTCAAAATCAGAGTTGACTCAGAATGACGCAAATGTTGATTTTAGTTTGCTCGGTTATTACAGAAGTGTTTGCTAAGATGTTCACCATAACCTTTGTACGGATAATATGTCAGTTCTGTATTTACACCTTGTTTCGCTGTCCCGAGCGCCTTAAAAATAAATAGAATGAGCGCAGCAGTTACCTCTTTTATGCCTCGAGCCAGGTGGTTTGCCATCATTTAGTTATATTACATCCCTGTATGGATTAGGAGGATTAGATGGTTTCTACTTTAATAGAGTTTATGCACTGTAACTTGCCTCATTCTATTAGTGTTATTGTATTTTCACGATGATAGGTGCACCTTACTAAAAGTCTCAGTTCTGTGTGTTATTACTGTATTTAACACACATAAGGCACCTAAGTATAGGGGAGGGTTTATATACAGAAATATAGCGGGAGCTAAACTGAGTTTGGTTGTGCTTTATTTAAGTATTGATTACAAAGTAATGACATTTTTTAATCATCACTCGCATGGTAAAACACACGGATAAAACAAGCACACAAGTGTTTGTATTTAAAATAGAGCGGGGTAATGTCATCAATCAAACCATCAAAGTCCTCATCCTCTGTTTCTGATTCCAACAGCAGCTAAATCTCCATCAAACATGCCAGCTTCACTTTCTCCACTGTCAAGGAAATAATGCGTTATATAATCTGCTGGAAGTCTGCGCTGCTGTAGCTATACAAATACAGTCCATTTACCAATCTAGGGGAAAAAATATTCAGTAATTCACAAGAGGAAAAATGGCGCAGCATGGAATGTGATTTTAAATTATATTCATATATATTTTTATATTCTTGTGAATGCTTGGATTTGAAATTAACTTTTTTATGTGGAGATGAACTACTGACAAATTTCTTGGATAAAGAAATCGCACCGTTTCATGAAACGAAAGCACCAAGACAGAAATGTTCAATTTTCATTTCTTCTGCAAGCTTTGCTGCTTTTAGTCAAATGGTGGCCGTCGGAATGCTTCTCCCACTCGTTCTTTGTTCGATGATCCACTGATCGAGTCTTTCCTCCAACTCCACCTGCATTATGTCTGCAGAAACTCAGCTCTGTCTTTCATTGATCTTTAATTCTCTCACAGCTGCTCAATTTCCATGTTCCTACTCGTAGCTGATTTCCTTCAGTTTAAACTGTGCTTTATCAGCGTGTCTCTTTACCATTTTCAGGTTGTTAAAACAACGATGTTCTGCATAACGCACATCCCCGTTATTTTATCTACAATCCATGCCCACACTTCCCCTACATACATACATAGGGCGCACCAACATTTTGAAGACTTTTATGTGTGCCTTATAGTCGTGAAAATACGGTATAGTTATTTTTCAAATTTTAATAAGAATATTTCTGTACTGGTTGCATACAGTGAATCTGGTTTAAAAACATACAGGGTGGAAGGATAATGGGGGCAGGCCACTACACGGTGAATGATGAAATGCCATTAAAAAGTATTTCGTAGAGAGGGGTGGGAATACAAGTTACAGGCAATAATACTCATAGTTTTGCTTTATCGGCTTGTTCTGTGACACATACCTGTTGAAACAGGGTCAAACATTGACACAACCTGTAGCAGCCATGAATATGTACATGTACACAGACACCTGACAAACAAAGAACATTGTTGTTCAATCTGCATTACATGAACACCTAGATTAGTAGTGGTGGGTACATGACGTTTAGGTCGAACACACACACACACACACACACACACACACACACCTAGTTTCCGCAACCTTTTGGAAATGAGGTGTGAGAGCAGTTGAAGACCGGAGGGCACAAATGGAAGAAACCATGTCATTAGTCTTTTGTGATATCTATCACAGTTAATTAGCATTGCTCTTACTGGCAGTCGGGGAACAAAATGTCCAGACAGTTCCCGAGAGAAAACATATTGTACCCCCCTTTTTCTACAATTATCCAAGAAAATCTTCCCCACATGGGTCGCCCATCTGAGCCCGTTGCCTCTCGCAGAGGGTGACTTTTAGCAAAAAGTTAAACAGGATTAAAAACAGCTTTTTCCCAAAGCATACGATTAAATTCAGCCATGGGCAAAACATGTTGACAGAGGGTGTTGATCTAATTGCATGCCTGTTCCGTGGTCTGTCTCTTTACGTGAACGAGAGAGCTGTGCCAGAAAATTCAATATAGCAGCATATAGGAATGTGGGCATCCTGTAGTAAGACGTATAATAGATGTCGTTTCATGTTCAACTGGGTGATAAGTCTCGATATTTTTTGCCTTTGTAAAATGTTCTGCCAACTGATATTTACACTGTTTACACTGGATGTAATAATGGCAAATCATTTTCATTTTAAAATCCTGACGCCAAAACAAAAGATCTTAGATCTCACCGAGCCAGGACAGTTTTAATTTTTGTTTTATTTGCAGGTATAGTGTTTACCATGCTTTTCATCTGAGTTTGCTGTGATAACATGTGAAAGTTCAACTTTTTGGACTAAACTCAAAGTATAATCTGCACGTTGTTTGTCTTAAACCAGTAATTCTCATCCAGGAATCATGGATGAATTTGGAATTAATACCTTTATTAACACTTGGAAAATGTCTTGAATTTTGATATTTGAGTCTTAAAATTTGTGTGTAATAATGATTCTACATATCACACTTTTCCTCATTCATTCCTCTGTAAAAAGGCTCTAAAATATATTGAGCTTTATATAAATGTTCTTTAAAAAAGCAGATTAAATTTCAACTTCCTGTAGGAACTGTGAACATTTCTTAAACTACTACAGACGCATTGTATTACACATTTAATGTGTGTATATGTATATATGAAGACAGATTTCCCAGCATGCCCTGCCAGGAGCTTTCTATATCATAGTCATTTGTTGAATGTGATTTTTTTTTCACTCATAATTTTGGGCTTAAGTGTATATATATATGAGTATATATATATGGGAAAAAGTTAAAGGTCTTAAACCAGTAGATTTAAATTTAACTTCTGTAGGAATCCTGATGACAGTAACAGTAAATATGTAGAGATAAATGAACCAAACTTGATATTGTGATACTGTGCTGCTAAAATAAGCAGAAATGTTTGCTCATGTCAATATTTCCAGGTGATTCTCTCCTTCTTTATATAACCTTTGACCTTTGGGTGAGACCAGCCCGTGTGGGGATTCATTTCCACACTGCCTGTCAATAATAAAACGTCATCGTCGTACAGAATTTCACACGGACATTTGAGATTCACAGTTAGAGGACAGGTCAGGTTGAATGTGTGAGGCTGGCCCTCGGTCTGATTAGACGACTTTACAGGGTCTGCCCCCCCCCCCCCCCCCCCCGTCCCCTCTAACAGATCCCGACAACATCGACAGACACAGGCGAGGCTCCAAAATGAAAATTCTCCCCAGCAGCTACAGGTGGAAGAAGAGAAACAAACGTGTGATTACCGGAGCACATTGTGTGTGTGTGTGTGTGTGTGTGTGTGTGTGTGTGTGTGTGTGTGTGTGTGTGTGTGTGTGTGTGTGTGTGTGTGTGTGTGTGTGTGTGTGTGTGTGTGTGTGTGTGTGTGTGTGTGTGTGTGTGTGTGTGTGTGTGTGTGTGTGTGTGTGTGTGTGTGTGTGTGTGTGTGGCAGGCAATGAAAAACACCCACTCCACTGCTGCCACTAAATGCATGAACCTACGTGTGTCATACAGTACAACCTCAGCCTTTCATCACCGATGCCCTAAGCATTAGGAATCTAACAGATTGTTCACTGGTGTAGAAATGTTGCACGCGTTATCATAGGCTATTTTTCCCCCCCTTTCTTGTTCTTACTATCATTTTAAAAGGTCACTGGGTTGCAGCGACATACCCAAACTCATTTGAACTAAAAACTCCCTCTTGATAAGCCATTAGAAAGGTTACGGCGAAGTTTTGCACGTTTTGAAAGTTAATAACGTTGCAAAACGGTAACGAGGGGCTGCAATTTGTAAAGGTCAGGTTACTTAAAATAAAAAAAAAGAAATAGAAAACGCGTTATCCACATCTTTGATATTTCTCCTCACAATAAAACAGACGAGAGGAACTCTGCTCGGTGTTTAACGCCGCGCTCGCTGCTGATGTCTCTTCCCTCAGAAGATGCTCCCATTAGATAAATGAACACCCCGTGCAGATGTGACGTGGGAGGCCACGCTCCGCGGCTCGCCATTAACCCGCGTGGTCACCGGTTCGACGGCGGGAGGTTTCTTGTTGATTTATGAACCTTTACTCGGCAGACAGCGCTATCACACGGCGGTGGCAAGAGATCCGGCTCGACATCCGTCATCCAGGTCCCATCACTCACTGTGTCAATGCTGCATAACAAATTACAACCTCTAGCGGGGCTCCAGTTTCTGTGTGTGTGTGTGTGTGTGTGTGTGTGTGTGTGTGTGTGGGACTGGGTGGTTTCTGTTTATATTTGCATAGAGAGAGTGTATTTGAGCGTGATTGTTCTTGTTTGCTCATGTGGGAGGATTCTTGTTCTAATGCAACCCGGGGATTAGCACTACTGCTCGTGATAGCTGCGTCTACACTTTTTTTTTTTTTTTTTTTTTCTCCACGCCATTTACGCGGTCTGTTCAGCCCGTGGCGAAAAACTTTCCTGTGAAATATCATTTCAATTACACTTTTTGGCACTTTAATAACAAACTCTCAAACAGCTCTGAAGATTGTTTAAATGTCACCACAAAAAAAAAAAAAACTATGCAGAAAGCCACAGAATTAAAGCAAAAGTACAGCTGGGATGTGTAACTTATTAATTATATATAATCAATATACTTTTCCATTTATATGGTATGACAGAAAATGAATTATTCTTGCCTTTTTTATACTTGCTCAGGCTTATAACATCAGTATAAAGTGACAAATGTCTTCATTTGGAGGTGGCTGGTTGGATGGTGGTTAGATACCGTAGGAAAAAGTTCATTGCAAAAGTTTAAACGTTGTAGGGAAAACATTCAGGAGCACATTTTTTTTAACATTTAATCATGATGTTAGGTATTTTACTGGTCATTTTTAACCCATTCGACCCAATGATCTTTCCCTAAACCTCCACTAACACTAAAGTGGAAATTCATAAAATATAAATTTAACATGCATATTTAACAGATTTCATAACAATGTGTGAAATGTCAAAATCCATCAAAGGCTGCGTTCAGGCTGCAGGGCTTAACACTCAATTCATTTTTTTGGGGGGGGTCAAATCTGATTATTTTTCACAAGGTTGTTCACATTTCTAATTAAATACGACTTGTATTTGACTATGAGCCTTAAAACCACCCATGTGGTGGTGTTTAAGTAGCATGTTTTTTTAGGCCATAGTAGTTTCTTTCTTCAGTTTCCTCCTACTATAGTGCAGGATAGTGACATTTGTCCCTTGTTGATGTGTAGCTTAGATGGACAATGCCAGGCCGTCATTAAAATATCAGATGCAGGTCGCATAGGGTTAAAAAAAACAGATTTAGGTCACTTCAGGCTGCAGACTCAACGCAGCCTAGTAGTAGGAAGTTGAAAAGCTGCTGAATCGCAAGCAAATACTTAAAGATGCCGCGTGCATCAGTATCAGACGCTGTGGGGAAAAGTGTCAAATAATAATGTGGATGTGTTTACGTCTCAGAATGATGCTACTTGTCTGTCACTATCAGAAATGGAGGGCTCTGAAATGGTTATCATTTACATACGCTTGTTTAAAATGTCATGATTTTTTTTTTTTTTATTTAAAGTAATCCAATATTAGGAGCAGATCAATGTGAAAATTCTCCACTGACATGCAAGAAATCATTAGGCTAAACCCACTGATATTAAATCATGTTCATTTGGGGGAAGCAGGTGGAAACCAATGCAGTTTATAGAAACAGTTTATGAAACAAAAACAGAATGGTGTGGCCCTTTAAATCATGTTAAGTGATATCCCATAAAAAATAACAGGAATTTATCCAAGTTTCTCTATATAATATTCAACATGAACCCTCTATTTATAAATATATAATAAAAAAGGTGACAAACAAACCAGGGTTTCATTTCAGCCGGCCAGACTGACCCACGGCAAAGAACCCTCGTCCTAAATAAAAAACACCTGCCATTACAGAGACAGGTTGACAAACACCAAACAACGGATGATGGAGGAAATAATGCACCCGGCCCATTAATAACCCGCCATCATCCACTCGTTAGGCCTCGCACATCCGCTTTAAGTTGTGTTTTTGTGCCGTACTGTGTCCCCCCCGTCCACGCGGCTGCTGAAATGGCCCGCTGAGTGGATGTGTAATGGGGAGCCGGGGTTAAGAATGGCTGGCCTCCATTACCCGCGTCGCTACTGCTCTCAACCGATTTTGCTCGGATGCTCTCCACTAATCTGACGGATATTCCGCATGTGGCCATTATGTGCAGCATGTGACGGAGGTGGGGGTTGTCAGCTGCTCCCCCCCCCCCCCCACATGCTTCGTGCGTGCGTTAGTTTGCATGATTTATCCCAGGAAATCGCCCGATGGAACGCCGTGGATCTGCAGTCATTACGTGGGCTGCGTCACCCGCTCGAAGTTAAGCTGTTATCCGGTCAAAGAGAGCGGATCGTGAGGAAGGCACAGAGAGAGGAAATTATTGAGTCATCGCAGTGTTTTTGTAGCCAGTAATAACAATAATAAATCAGGAAAAATAAGTTATATGAAAACATGCAATACATTTTTTTGTCATTGTTTTTATTGCACAGGGTTAGGGTTAAAGGTACAGGGTCACACATACATACATATATATATATATATATATATATATATATATATATATGTATATGTGTGTATATATATGTATATGTGTATATGTATATGTGTATATATGTATATTTGTGTGTGTGTGTGTGTATATATATATATATGTATGTACATTATATATATTTACAAGTTATATATATATATATATATATATATACATGTGTATATGTGTATGTATACATATATATATACATACATATATATGTATGTATATATATATATATATATATATGTGTGTGTGTGTGTCTATATATGTGTATATATATATATATATTTATACATATATAGAAAAATTAATAAACTAGTTATGAAACTGTAGAAGGAACCATGTACAGCTGTTGTAGGCGTCTTATTTAAATATGTGAAGTATGAAGGGAAAAAGGATCCGCTCTCCTCCTAATTCAAGACCAGATGCATGATAGGTAGGCAATTATGCACAGGTACATGTTCTAACTCTGAAAATATTAAAATTATGAAAAAAAAACTCAAATGAAACAAACTCTAGGTCTCAATTTGCTTAGTGAGTCCCCCTGTGACTCTGGACGAGTCTATTTTAACACACATGCTTTCCAATCCAGAAAAGGGCCAGGAGTTAATGAATATAAAAATCAGACGTCTGTGTGATCAATTTAAATTAGATCACCTGAGATTTCTTGTATCATACTCTATATATTGTATAATTTAGAGATTTCATGCATAACTGCAATTTATACAAAATAAGACTATCGACCATGTTGGAAGAGTCTGTTGCTTTCAAATGAAACGAGCTCTCTATACATCCCATACATCCCATGCCTATATCCTGTATTTATTCATCATTTAGGCTCAGCCGTTTCATACAGGACATGTTGTTGTGTTTAACTCCGCTCAACCTGTTTTATACCATACTACATTTTTCCTGATGGTTCTTTCATCATTATTTTTCCCCCAGTATATTGCAGCGTATTATACTTGTTGGGTCGATAACAGCAGGTGTAAGCAAAGGGTTGATAAGCACCTACTCAGGTGCAGCGGGGCTACTGAACCATATCTATGGGCCTGATAGCCACTGATAGCGTCCATTCAGAGGGCCGATAACATTCTGAACCGGTGCATTTATTTGGTTTTGTTTTCATTTTAGTATGCCAATAGAAATGTACAGGCTGATGGTGTATATATACACGTACTTTGGACTGGATGAATACAGGCTAAAATATACAGCTTTTATATCCCCGGTTTATTTTAGGCTCATAAAATCGATCTGATTTTACTAGTAGTTTATCTGCCCTGTTACACATAATGACCCAATGCATGTTTAGCGCATTTAATATAGATTTCATTAACATTTAGTGGAATTAAGATGTGTGGTTTTTGTATTTACGTGTTCATTACACTTATTAAACCCAGCAGAGGAGCTTTTCATGCTCCAAAAATACACTATCCGCTGTTAAATGAATATTGTAGCTGCAAATGTCTGGTTTTTAATGTAGTATCTGCATAGGTGTACAGAGGCCCGTTTCTCCAGTGGTTTCTAATGGTACGTTGTGTTTGATAGTTGAAGTCTGAAGGAGACAATTATTATTTCAAATAAAAATCATCATTTCTGACCTTGTCAATATTATATGACAATATTTTCTATTCATTTTGCAACTCGTTTGATAATTACAAGCGTGACCTTTCATTTGTGATCGCAAACTTTTGAATGCGAGTGTATTTTTTTTTCCTCCTGTATTTTATAAAACGATGCAATGCAACGGAACAGAAGGTTTAACCCACAGCACTCCATCCACCCTACAGGCTTTCATTTCCTCTGTTGAGGACCTACTTCAAGCTATTGATTGCAGGGAAGCAACAGGGGACGAAACACTAGACCCATATTATTATTTTTTTTTTTTATACATCTTCAGCTCTGCTGGAGTTAGCTCTTATGTCAGGAAATCTGCTCATGCAGTCCCAACGCATACAGGTGGAGATATATCTTGAATGAATAACTAATTGGTAAACCATGTTCCAAATGATCCTTGCTTTAAATAATAATCAAATCATTCCCCTTGCTTGGTGTTTTTTATATGTATATTCAGTCAACATTTAAAAGGCTGCATGTTCAGTCATTATGTGAACTAATGTGAACTAGTTTTTTTTATTTTTGGCGACTGGACAATTTTTAAATCAACTTCTATAAATGTAACAGTGCTTCTATAATTGGAACACAGCACCATATTATTTAGTGCTTAGTTTAAGATTGGACACAGCCTATAATATTGGAAATTTAGACACCTTATAAAGGAGGTTCCTATATTGAAAACACCTTATTTTTTAGTTGCAAAGGCAACGCTTTTATTTTGAAGTTTCCAGAAAACGATGAGGCACATGTTTGTCGCGACAGGAATAAAAAGTGCATCAGGACGTTTTTCTTCTTCTTTTGCAAGTCGGTGATGTTTTAGGGGGAAATAAATGTCCAGTTTGAATGACAAGTTTCTCGTTTTCGAGATGAAGCTTCCACTACACAACGAGTTGGTCTGATGGAAAAACGGCTCAAATTATAGTCGTGCGCTGCAAAAAATATATTTTCACAAAAAAGCAATAAGTAAAGGCGAGTGAACACAAAATGCATTTCACAGGATTGCTCTATCTGGCATTGATTTGCATTGTATGTTACATATAGTATGACACAATACATAAAGAAATGTGTTTTCTTCCCTTTCACTCTGGTTTTCTTCTGGATTACCAATGACAGAGAGATAACCGCCTACTGCATATGTGACAGGTATAACTGCAAGTACTCGATCATCTGAACACCAGAGAGCATCAGGATTGTGAATTTCCTCAATGGGAGCCATCACAATGACTTGAGAATAAGAGAAACAGGAAATAATGTCTTTGGGTGTTAATATTCGTGCAGTACGTGACTTCTCTATTTTGCGTTCTTCTCAAAAGTTTTATTTGTCAACCACTATTATTTTCACTAAATAACAAAGTCTAATTTAAAAGTTGCAGAACTTTCATGGACCAAACTGTAGTGACACTGGGTCATTATTGGATATCGGCTTGTTTGGTTTTATCTGGGCTTTTAATCAGAGACCAAGGCCGTGTCCTCATAAATAAACATCATCGTACGCCGATATATTATAACTGTCAACTTTCCTTTTGATTTTTTTATCTGTTTTACCAGAAAACAGCGTCTCATGGTCGCTCATCTCCCATCATGCACTGTGGTTCATGTTAGGGACCGTCTGCAAATGACATGTGTCGGTAGGAACTGTTTGATGAAAACTGTTTTTAAAAATAAGCAAAATGACTCTTTCTTACTCTTTGCTCTAATTCAGTGAAGGACAACGCTGGTTACACCTGATTCTACTAATGAAGAAGGGTTCTAGTGCTTCATTAGTAGAACCAGGTGTTACTGAATGGTTGGAACAAAATCCTGCAGAGACACTGGTTGTCCGTCCCTAAACTAACTACGACAACTCAGGTTTAGGTTATTTATATTTTTTAATATAATGTAGTATGCATTTAATACCTTAAAAATATTCACTTGACTTTTTATTATTCTGTTCACTGTCGGGCCTGGCAGCTCGTCTGATGCAAAGAATCCCACAATTTATAGAGCGAGTAGAAGAGTTGTTCTTAAAATGTGATGTGTGGTGTGAAGTGCTGATCACGGTTTCCCAAAGTTAAAAATTCAATCTTAAATGTCTTCTTCTCTTTTTTTGTCCAGACCAACAGTCCACAGCCTAAACACCATCAGTTTACTGTTATAGAAGAATAAAGAAACCAGAAAATCAGATTTAAGAAGCTGGAACCAGAGAATTTAAATCAAATATCAAACTATTTATTTATTAGAGCTGCAAGTTTAGTCAGTTCATCATTTGGGGGATTATTTGAATAATTATTTTAGTCCATTTTTTTAATGTAAAAATGAGAATAATTAGCTGGTTTCAGCTCCTATGACGTGATAATTTACATCTTTGACAAAATGGAAAATGGTGTACATCATTTTCACAATGCCCTAAGTACATAAGTTATTTGGCAGTGCTTATTTAATACAAGAATCAAATTGTTTTTCTTTGGCCAGCAGGGCCGGAAAATCGGCTGTAAAATGGGTGTTAAGATGGTCTTAAAAATACTTGAATAAACCCGTAGGATGACACACACACACACACACACACGCGGAGCAGCCACCGCTGCAGGTTATAACTCTAAAAGCCAAATCGTCTACGCCGAGGCCTGGCAGGAAAAAGCTGGAGGTCTGCAGCCAAGCGACAGGCATTTACGGGGAAATCGCCCACCTGCACCCACAATCCAGCCACAGATGGTGGCGGGATCCCACTCGGGCGGCGCTGAAAGCGGCAGCCGCGTGCTGCTGTACGGACATAAGGAGCAGACGTGTTTGGGGGTGATGGGTGATTATCACCAGGCCTGTCGGGAGCGCTTCCTTTTTTTTTGTTTTTTGTTTTTTGGTCCATGCCGCCAGTCGTGTGAATGGTTCGTCAAGGTGTTTTAAGACGATACGATGCTTCAGGGGGGAAAAATCTGTTTATAATTTCAGCTCTCGTATGAATAGACATCAGGCCACAGTGTGAGCTCTTTCTAAACGTTTAAAATGTAAAAATATGACCAGAAAACGGAATAACAGCTGTAATGAAATGATGTTTTATGGCAAAAAAAAGTCTTACAGAGAGTGATGGGCTGTCAACGTGGTTTCAAGGTAGAATACAGAGTCCTTACCCAGCTCAGACTGGACATGTGCCAAGGCTGCGAACGGGCAAACTCCCAGCAGCCACCAGCAGGACCTGCTCTGTGCTTCCTCTCTGCATCACAGACAAGTCAGACATCAGCACCTAATAAATACAACATTTATATCGGCTAGTCCAGTTTATTCTCCCCTCAGTTCAGACCCTGTTTAATTGGAATGTATGGTGTGGGTCATGTAGTGTGATGTGTGGCGTAAAGTGCTGATCACGGTTTCCCAAAGTTGAAAATTCAACCTTAAATGTAAAGAAAATCAGATTTAAGAAGCTGGAACCAGAGAATTTAGACTCAAATCAAATAATCAAAAATCGAGCTATTTGGAGATTAGAGCTGCGAGTTTAGTCAGTTCATCAGTTAGAGGATTAATCAGCAGCTACTTAGATATTTGTAATTATTTTTGTAATAATTAATTATTTTAGTCCATTTTTTATGTAAAAATGAGAATAAATAGCTTGTTTCAGCTCCTATGATGTGATAATTTACATGTATATATATGTATATATGTATGTATATATATGTATGTATATATATGTATATATATATGTATATATGTATGTATATATGTATGTATATATATGTATATGTATGTATATGTGTATATATATGTGTACATGTATATATGTATGTATGTATGTATATATATATGTATATGTATATGTATGTGTATATATGTATATATATGTGTATATATATGTGTATATATGTATATGTATATATATACATATATATATGTATATATATGTATGTGTATATATATATATATATATTTGAAGATTTTCTTCCTAAAAATTACTTCAATCAACTAATCAATTACCAAATAAATATTTAGTGATTAACGTCATAGTTGGCAACTAATATATATTTAGTAAGATTATTGTTTGATAATATTAATCATTGCAGTTCTGGTTTGTTGAATAGAAACAAACCGGTTATGTCTTCGTTGTGAGGCTTAACAGAAAGTCTGATGATAGATTTTTCCATCTGAGTTAATTTTAAACAGGAAAACGTCCAAATTCTCTGATTCCAGCTTCTATGAATGAAGTTGCGGCGGATTTAACAAACAAGGCGTTTGTCTTTTCTCTCTATTTTCAACAACCTTTCTGCCTATTTCTTCCTGCTGAATGTGTAAATGTTAAAATAATGGCTCAGAATTGTAGAGTTTAGATTTTACAAAAAGGTTAATTTCCATTAACCACTCGGCAAACACCTCATGATTTCCACCCAACGTTAAAATTCAATACTTGTAGGAGGAATTGTGTCCTTTATAGAGAGTTGTAGGTAAAGGAGGAGCTGGATGTGTATGTATTTGTATGAAATGGTGGTGTCACTGTGATTAATATAAAATAAACTGCAAGGCGAGGCTGTACAAATTGTATTTGTTGGTAGTTGTTGGTTTTCATGGAATTCGTTAATAAGGGAAACATCTCCTTCCTTATCCTTTAATGACGTTCCGCACATTCTGCTGAAGCCCTGATGAAGATAAATCATGAAAAAGCGCTTTAAGTACAAACTGTGTGGGTAGCAGCCCTGAACACGGTGTTAAGTGTTCAGTGAAGTGTGCAGACGGAGCGCACGCGTTGGCGCTGTCAGACCTAAAGCAAATATTCCAGCGTGTTATCCGTGTGACGCAGGACACTGGTTTTATACTTTTTTTAAATTTGTGAACTTAAATGCCGCAATCTAGTGTGATATGAGAGAAAAAAGCTGAGTTATTGGCTGTAAATAATCACTGTTAATGCATAATATCAGCCTTTAAATGGAGTCACATTTCTATCTGTTGTAAATGTAAAGTTAAATTTAACTTTGACCAACTTGTGAATGCTGTGTCAGGGGTTAAAGTTGATTTACCTGTTAAAAGCCATCCATCCATCCATCCATTTTCTATCCCGCTTATTCCCTTTCAGGGTCGCAGGGGTCTGCTGCAGCCAATCACAGCGAGTTTCAGGCAGGAGGCAGCAATTACCTTTAAAAGCCTAATTATAATTAAAATGTGTCTGCTATAGTGAAGGTAAAGCTACTGCCACAACTAAACAACACAAAACATCTAATTACTGTTGCCTCTATTATTTTCTATAGAGGTAAAAGACTTTAATGATGTGATTTTAGTTTGAGCTAAACAAA